>OY744549.1:64012628-64152628 GCA_963556195.1 Sepiola atlantica | reverse complement strand
CTTGTTTTTATTGGAACAACCCCGGTCTTCACTGAATGATCTATTTTATAAGTGAAAAATCTTGATCTATATATATATATATATATATATATATGTGTGTGTGTGTGTGTGTGTGTGTGAATTTTTTTTTTTTAATTTATAATTGGTTTCTAAATAATAACGTTATTATTTCAGCGCTGTCCTTAAAGTGCAAAAGATTAAGTATAACATAAAAGATACTAAAAAAAATTGTATTCGGGGGGGGGGGGGGGGGTGCAATAAAATGACAATTATATGCTTATCTTTAATAATGAAGACTATTCTTTATTTTTAAATGACTGCGATTGAGCCATTTGAGCCATTTGGCGCTGCGGGCCGCTGCCGGCCAGGAAAAGTGCCACCCACTTGTGATCTTAGCCAAAAAGGCCAATAAGTTTTATTTGTTCAGAGTTTAGAGTGGGGATCACTTTATTATACAATTTTAACGTAGATTGAGCACCCACTTCTTAGCCACTTAGAAAAAACACCCAACGTACCCCCCAATATATTAAAAGTTTTATTAATTTTGATTTTAGAGGGGGGGATCACTTTCCTATATATTTAAAACAAAATATCCGCTCCCTCAATTTTTTTCGCCAATCTTAATATTTTATGCATTTTATTGCATGTTTCTTAAATGTGAAATTAGCGAACACGTGTAGAAAAAAAATCGACCACGATGGAAAATACTCGTGTTTGGGTAAGTAATAGTGACGATAACAAATGTATAGACTAAAAACATTTAAAACATAAAACACACACACACAAAAAAAAAACATTTAAAAAACACATACAAATGCATAAATTAAAAACTCCTAAAATATTTCAAACCGCTAAAACACGCAGAAACAATTTTTTACTCACTTTTCTTACGGGCACAGCTTCAGTACGATGTCTTCAAATTTATTTATTTAATAAATGAAATAATGGTATATTTTGGTTACTTGGAGAGAATGAAGAAAACAAATCGAAGGGAAACTCTTATTAAACGGGTTTTCCATGTTTTACTTTGGTAAAAAAAAAAAAAATGACCAAAATTTGTACCTGACCCCCCCCCCCCTCCAATAAAATGCTAAATTATTTATTTTTAAAACAGAAATATAACTAACTACATTGGATAGCGAAAAAAAAAATGTTTTGCGCGAAAAAAAAAATGCAATAAAAAGCATTTAAAAATATTTAAAAACACAAGAAAAATCAGATTTAAAAAAACGCCCCCCCCCCCCCCCAATTATATATAGCATTTTTAAAAATTGGGTAAGAAAAATATCGGTGCTTGTACAGATTAGCGTACACATGAAAAACGCTGAAAATCGCATTTCCAATTAAATTAACCGGAAAACTCTTTGAAATACTTATGTATCAAGCAAAAATAGGTTTGTACACCAAAAATTAGCAAAAACTATCGAGTAGAATTGTAATAAAAAAATAAAAATCCGTTATATCGTTTAATCGGGTTCGGCCATTGATTCGAGGGGGTTCGGAATTAATTACAACTTGGACTTAATTTATCAATTTTATTTGTTATTCAACTAATAAATCTCATTTTATTTCTTTAATTTGCAAAATTATATTGTACGAATTAAAACAAGTTTTATTTCATTTTATCATCAAGAATTTATAAAGTCGTATATTAATCATATTTTTTAAAGAAATGTGTAAAGTCGTATATTAATCTTATTTTTTAAAGAAATGTGTAAAGTCGTATATTAATCATATTTTTTTAAGAAATGTGTAAAGTCGTATTTATATTTAGATTTGTAATTAATTCCGGTTTGTAATTAATTCCGTCACCCGATTCGAGCGAAAAACACGAAATTCAAAGGGGAGGTAACTCAGTCTGTCATATTAACAAGTAATAAATCAATGGCAGTCATCAAAATACGATGAAACTGTTTTTTATTTTTAATTAAAATTCTACTCGATCATTTTCCTTACTTTTTGGTGAGAATACTTATTTAAATCTGCTGCGTACGTATATGATACTATTTTTTTGTGGTATTAATAATTTAATACGGACGCTTCTCTGTACAAGCACCAAAATATCCCCTCCCATTTTTTATTGCCATTAAGCGCTAAGTGGTCAAGAAATGGGTGCTCAATTTACGTTAAAATTAAATAGAAAAGTGATCCCCCATTCTAAAATCTAAAATATTTTTTTTTAAATTGTTTTTTCTTTGCGGTTATATTTTAAGGCTGTTTACATGTAATTTGCCAAAAAAAAAAGTAGAATCTTAATTTTTTTAGGGGGAAACTACGATGGGTGTATTTCTATGAAATTACCGAAAAACATGTGACGATAAACGCGCGCAAAAATGACTTCGTTGAGTTAATGCATCTATCTTCCACAGCGGTAAGATGTGACACAAGGTCGGGAAAGTGGGATTTGAAAAGCCAGCGCCCGAGAATTTGAGCACTTTGGCCTACAAAAAATGCCTGTAAAAAAAACGGTTTTTACTTCTAATTATCATTATTTTCCGAGTCTGAGAAAATTTACAAATAAAATCGTCAGGCATATCCCTCTTTGATGTTTCTTCTTTCGAATGGTCCCACAATTACGATGAGAATATTGACCTTTATTTGAGTTTTATTGTGTTAAGTAGCAAGGGGGGGGGGGGGCAATTTTAAAGGAAGGTCTCTTTTTCCTTTTACACCGGTTTGCTGAGCTAAGGCTTTGTTCCGATTGCAGGCAGATTTCTCGTTTCATAAAAAATATATATTGCTTTTAAGTATTTTAATTAAAAAAAACAACACGAATAACTTAAAAGGTAAGTACGTTTTATTTATATTATTAATAACTAAATATCGTAGAAGAAGAAATCCGAAAGAAAAAAAAATCAGAAACATTTGCTGTTTTTTTTTTTAGGGGGGGGGGGGGTATCGTTTTCTCATTTAGTTACGTTGAAAACGTCTTTTTTAAAGATTTTTATGTGAATGTGGCTTCCTGTTAAATTTATGACGTCACGTCCGCTACGGATGACCACAAATGAAAACATAAAAGTTTTTGTTTATGCGATTTGCATAAATTAGTTTTGTTTAAACCATGTAGTTGTCAACCACAAATACCATTTAACAGATCCTGATGACCCCTACCATTCACACCAATCGTGTGGAAGGTAGCTGGAGTCTGTGTGAAACAAAATTTAGGGTCATGCGAGAAACTAGCAGGGGAAACTTTAATAGTCACCTGCAAGAGTTTCTTTGGCGGCGGCGAACGAATTGTCAAATATTAAAAACAATAACTTTCGGTTCGTAAAATGTCATTTTTTGTCAAATATTAAAAAAAATAACTTTCGGTTCGTAAAATGTCATTTTTTGTCAAATATTAAAAACAATAACTTTCGGTTCGTAAAATGTCATTTTTTGTCAAATATTAAAAAAAAATAACTTTCGGTTCGTAAAATGTCATTTTCTGTCAAATATTAAAAAAAAATAACTTTCGGTTCGTAAAATGTCATTTTCTGTCAAATATTAAAAAAAATAACTTTCGGTTCGTAAAATGTCATTTTTTGTCAAATATTAAAAAAAAATAACTTTCGGTTCGTAAAATGTCATTTTTTGTCAAATATTAAAAAAATAACTTTCGGTTCGTAAAATGTCATTTTTTGTCAAATATTAAAAAAAATAACTTTCGGTTCGTAAAATGTCATTTTTTGTCAAATATTAAAAAAAATAACTTTCGGTTCGTAAAATGTCATTTTTTGTCAAATATTAAAAAAAATAACTTTCGGTTCGTAAAATGTCATTTTTTGTCAAATATTAAAAAAAATAACTTTCGGTTCGTAAAATGTCATTTTCTGTCAAATATTTAAAAAAAAAAACTTTCGGTTCGTAAAATGTCATTTTTTGTCAAATATTAAAAAAAATAACTTTCGGTTCGTAAAATGTCATTATTTGTCAAATATTAAAAAAAAATAACTTTCGGTTCGTAAAATGTCATTTTTGTCAAATATTAAAAAAAAAAAACTTTCGGTTGATAATTTGTTTGTTAAAAGTAATCCAATAAAATGTTTAATTATTGTAGCATATGTTTTTATTTATTTCAAACATTTACATTAATAAAAAAATGTGTTTTTTCAATGGGAATAGTATTTGTTTATTACTAAAAAAAAATAATTAAACAAATGTATTGTTATTATTAAACTATAATTCGAAGGTGTGAAAAAAAGAGGTGACGATACTCACGTGAAGAAAATCAGAGGACCGGAAGGTAAAACCCGATGCCTTCCATCTATTTATACTAATAGGGAAGGCATTCAGTGGTTATAAAGTCTTCCTCTTATACCGGAGAGCGCATTAACATTTTGGACTTGCTTCTGTGTTAACCAGTTATCAGTTAATCGTTTGATTTGTTACCAAGCTTACAGCTACCCCCTTCCCCATCTTTAGTTACTTGTTAACTGACTCCCTGATTTCGGTGGGAAGTCGCGAATCGGCAGTGTTTCGCAAGACAACAGCACTTCTACTATTCTTACACTTCAACCAATCGAAAGATTTTTTCGACACATTGCGAAACAATTCTGCAACAGTGTGAAGTCGGCTGGACCTTTTTTGGTTGTCTGATTACTGCCCATTCATAGCTTTTTTTTAGAATTACCGTTACAGCTACTTATCACCCCCTTAGGCGAAATGGCGGAAACTATTGATACAGTACGCAACAAAATTTCGGTCATTAAGGATATGGTTCAGACGAAACTTGCAAGTTTGCATGCTGGAAGGACTTCTTCACTTACATTTTCCGTGTTCGAGGAACAGATTATTAACTATCTGGTGGAGATTGACTCTCACATTAGCCACATAAGACTTCACGACCCCTCCTCTCGTGACGAGATGGAGAGTTGGTCTTCTGAATACGCAGGGTTTTTGGATTCTCTCCACCAACTCCGTATAACTCGTCCCCCCTCCAATTCTGATAACGCATTTGGCCTATCTCCACACTCTCCACCATCTGACTCCTTTCCTCGCAGGACTCGTTCTTCCTTTGTAGTGAACCCTCCTCAGGTACATGTAAACGCACCTACCTTTAGTGGTCGAGAGATGGGAGAGGACATTATGAGCTTTCGTAGCTTTCTCTCTCGATTTGAGAATTGCGTCGCAGGAATGGCGAACGATGCCGAAAGACTTAACTTTCTTAAGTGTTCGGTAACTGGCCGACCTCTTCTGCTCATCAAACACCTGAGTGTATGCGACTTGAACTACAAAACAGCGGTAGACATCCTTAAGTCGGAGTATTTGGATGAAGAGGAAATCATACAGCAAATATTTCAAGATATCCTGGATTATAAGGTTCGACGTGATGACCCTTCTATGGATTTAGGGGAATTCCTAGCAAAAACCGCTGCCCTCCTCACTGAACTGGCAGATTCCTTTGGTTGTGACTTTACCGATGATCATTCAGCAGGTGCTCGCTTAATGGCCCAGATTCTGTTCATCAAGTTCCCCAAGGAAATAAAGAGTGAAATTATCCTGCTAACCGGACGTAGAATCCCTACTTTGTCCTCTTTACTTCGTGACACTGGAGAAGCAATCAAACGACTGTGTGTCAAGGAGGGCAGATCCACCCGTCCTACCTTTCCGAGGTTCTACAGCTCTCAAGGTCCCCCCTCACGGAAACCAGGAGGTTCTACCTCTCGTAAAGATACCTCCTTCCTTACCTCGACTGAAACCATAGGAAGTATTCCTCCTGTCATGCGCGTTTCCTTCTCTTGGGGAAACAAGACTGTACAAGTTAACTGCCTGCTGGACACCGGAAGTGGGCGTACTTTTGTTTCGAAAGAAGCTCTACAGCCTCTGTACATCCCTGATTCTGGGGGTCGCGAGTATGAGCTTTCGCTCACCACATTCCAGGGACAACATAGGAAGTGCTATCAAGAGGTCGCTCTGAAGACCAGTCTGGGAATAGAACAACTACTGATACTACCCATTCTAATTCACGAGAACTTGGATCTTTCGTCACATTTGGAACACCTGGATGACCTGTTGGATAATTTCAGGGGAATGGGATATACACTAGCCGGAGATTTCGCGAGGGGCACCAACAGAATTAAAATTGAAGGTATTCTTGGACTGGATGTCATCCAATATTTGAGACCCCTTCAAATTGTGCCCTGCGTTCGGGGCCAAGCCTTTTCAGTGCCATCCGGACTCATTCCTTTTGGAAGAGAAGATGCTTTCCTCCCCGAGCAAAACCCATCTCTTCAGGAAAATGTAGCCCTCTCTTTCCGCAGGGTATTGGATTCTACGGAGAATGTTGAGTCATCTCTTTTGTGTTTTGCATTGGAGTCTGAATCAACTTATACAGATCCTTTAGGAGATTTCTTCCCGGACAGCCAGGTGCAGAGGGGATTGGAGCTCATGTTCAGCATGGAATCGCTGGGGCTCCCCAATGAGGAATCTCTTGCTGAAATTGACCAGGAGAAGATAAAATATTTTCAGGAGGCCATTATACTAAAGGACAACAAATATTATGTGGAACTGCCTTGGCATATGGAGAAATTATCTCGTGTTCGTTCCAATCACGCTGTCTCTCTCCGCATTTTGGACCGGGTAGTTAAGAAACTAACGAAAGAGGGTGTGTATGAAGAGTACCGGGAGGTATTTCGTCAACAGGAGCTAGATGGCACCATTGAGGAGATCAAGGTACTTCCTCACCAATTCAAAGATTACATATGGATCCCTCACCGACCCGTCATGAAGACAGACCCAACTTGTACTACGAAGATTCGACCTGTCTTTAATTGCAGTTCAAAGGTTGGAAACTCTGTTTCTTTAAACGAGGCAGCCTATCCCGGGATTAATCTGAACTGCGATATGCTGAATCTCTTACTTGCATTTCGGTCTAACAAATATGTGTTGTTAGCAGATATTAGAAAGGCATTTTTGATGATTCGTCTGAAACTGGAGTCTGATAAGAACAAGTTTTGCTTCTTCCTCCGGGATGGGGATCGACTTCGATGTTACAGATACACAACGATCATTTTTGGGTTTGTGTCAAGTCCCTTCATCCTGGGTTGCATATTGAAGTTCCATGCAGCACGATTTCCTCAGGACTGTTGTCGATCTGTGATGGAGGAGCGATTTTACGTGGACAACCTGGTAATGACAGGAACAGAACCAGGAATCATTACCGAATTGTATTCTACCTCCAAAGCTCGCCTGCAGGAGGGAGGTTTTGAGTTGCAGGCCTGCAACTCCAATTGTGCCACCCTCAGAGAAAAAATGAGTCAGGACGGCACTCTCAGCACCCATGGAGGCAGTTGGGAGAGAGTATTAGGTTATCGCTATGCTCCACTTACAGAAGAAATGAGTGTCAACCCGGTGAAATGCCAGTCGGATGCTTCGACTAAGCGAAGAATACTGGCTGAAGCCGCTAAAATCTTTGATCCTTTGTCTCTTTGCCTCCCTGTGACCCTGCGGAGCCGAGTATTAATGGCCAAATTATGGAAAAGAGGATTAGGATGGGATGAACAAATCCCAGGTGAATATCAGATGCTATGGAGGACTCTTGCTCGGGACCTGTCTGACCTGAGTGACTTACCATTTGACCGTTGCGCCTTCCAGGGAGGTCAAGAAGGAGAGTTATTCGTTTTTTGTGATGCCTCTGCAGATGCGTATGGGTTTGCAGCATACGTCTTACAGCAGGGTTGTCCCCGATTGATTTTTGCCAAAGCCAAAGTGGCCCCCTCTAAGACGAAGTCGCTCCCGACATTGGAGCTAATGGCCATATACTTGGCTCTAAAATGCTTGCCCTCAGTGTTACTGGGCTGCAGGGATTTGATCCTCACCAAGTTATATGTGGCAACGGATGCACAAGTGGTCTTGTCATGGATTCTGTCACAATCTATGGCAAGTAAGAATGTTTTTGCTCAAAATCGGCTCAAGGATGTTCTTCATATGAGGAGTCAATTTTCTACTCTCCATGGACTCGAACCGGTGTTTCGTTATATACATACCTCGCAAAACCCAGCTGATCTCATTACCAGAGGAATGTCCTTGAGGAAATTCAAGTCAGTTTTCAAGTTTTGGTGTCATGGTCCCTCTTGGTTGGGGGGGAGGAAGTTCTGCCTGGCCGGTACAGGATATGCCATGTCTCAGCAAACATTCCCAACAAATGGCATCTGCTTGTGTAGGTGTTTCCGTGGCCCTCGAGACAGAATGTACTCCCTGCATCAACTTTGGACGTTTCTCTCAATTTTCCCGCCTTCTCAGAGTGGTTACATTGGTGTTCACGTTCATCAATAGGCTTAGGGGGCGCAATGAAGATGCGGGAGGAAAGGCCAAAATATATCTGTTAAAAAACTTGCAGGCCCAATCCTGCGTGGTGGAATTGCATTACTTGCAGGATCCCTCTGGAAAATCGGTCCCCCCACTGATCCATTCTCTTGACTTGTTTCTGGACCAGGATGGCCTCATCCGTTCTCGAGGCCGAATAGATAGATCACCGCACCTCAGTTTCGAGGTAAAAAACCCCATCTTATTGGGCAAGGACAACCTCGTCACTAGACTCATTATTATGGATTGTCATTACCGGAGCGCCCATTTAGGAGTGGGGTCTACTCTAGCTGAGCTCAGGCGTTGTGGGTTTTGGATTCCTCAAGGGAGACAGGCGGTCACTAAGGCTTTGGCATCTTGCCATTTATGTAAGAGGTACAACTCAAGAGCTGTTCTCCCCACTAATTCGGCTAGTCTTCCAGTGCCTCGGGTCGAGTTCACGGAGCCTTTCCAAAACACTGGAGTTGATTTTACTGGACATTTTTGGATCAAAAGCGGATCTACGGAAGAAAAAGTGTACCTTTACTCTTTACTTGCATGTCCATCAGAGCTATACATGTGGAGGTGGTTCCTGACATGGGAATGTTATCTTTCGTGCAGGCCTTGGTTAGGTTCACTAACCTGTATGGTGTTCCTCAAGCACTTTATTCTGATAATGCCAAGACATTTGTAGGCAGCGGCAAACTGTTTTCCCGACTCTCCCTGTTTCACGAATACCAGCAGAAATTTGCCACCTCCAATATCCAGCTGCGCACTATTCCTCTGTATTCTCCCTGGTATGGAGGTGTGTGGGAGAGATGCATACAAACTGTCAAAACATGCCTGCACAAAACCATAGGCAGGGGACGAGTGGATTACTTCTCGCTAATAACTATCGTTTCGGACATCCAGAGGGCAGTCAATAATCGTCCTCTAACCTACTGGGAATTTGCAGACCGAGGACTAGAAGCTGTGACCCCTAGTATGTTCCTGGGACCCAAGAAAAACCCTGGATTGATGTTGAAGCTAGGAGCAAGTGACCGGACAAATACAGCTCCCCCTGGTCGCAGAAAATTAGTTGAGACAATGATGCTGCGGAATGAATGGTTGGAAAATTTCCGGCATTTGTGGTATGAGGAATATCTCCTCTGTCTTAGAGAGAGGCCTCAAGGCCGATCACAGGAGTCCTTCACTAACCGAATAAGGGTAAATGATGTTGTCCTCATCAAGAACCCCCTTAAACCAAGACCATTTTGGCTATTGGGGTCCGTCTTAGAACTTTTGGAATCTGACAGGGGTGTCGTCAGATCGGCACGTATTAGGCAGAGTGATGGTGCAGTAGTGGTGCATTCTCTCAAGAATCTATTTCCATTGGAGCTTTCCCTTTCACCGGAAGAGGATGGACAAACCGCAGACTCATCGTCCCCTCCCAACATTCCGAGCAGCTCCATAGGAGAGGAGGCCACACTGTGGTTATGCCCAAAATGCAATTCCCCTCAAGGAGAGGAGAACATGATTGCCTGTGATCGGTGCAACGAATGGTTCCATTTTAGATGCGCGGGTGTGGAAAGGGCTCCACCGCAGAGACAGAAATGGTACTGTCCTGAGTGCGTTCCCCGCAAACGCCGGCGGGGTAGACCCAGCTTACTTCCAGCATAAATTAAAGGTCCTGAGTACGACTTCAAACTATAGCCTACCTCACCTCTTTTTTTCTTTCTTTTTTTTTCCTTCCTCTTGTTCGGGAGTGTGTGAAAAAAAGAGGTGACGATACTCACGTGAAGAAAATCAGAGGACCGGAAGGTAAAACCCGATGCCTTCCATCTATTTATACTAATAGGGAAGGCATTCAGTGGTTATAAAGTCTTCCTCTTATACCGGAGAGCGCATTAACATTTTGGACTTGCTTCTGTGTTAACCAGTTATCAGTTAATCGTTTGATTTGTTACCAAGCTTACAGCTACCCCCTTCCCCATCTTTAGTTACTTGTTAACTGACTCCCCGATTTCGGTGGGAAGTCGCGAATCGGCAGTGTTTCGCAAGACAACAGCACTTCTACTATTCTTACACTTCAACCAGTCGAAAGATTTTTTCGACAAAGGAAAAGTACTTATAAATCGCATAAACAAGAAAGGCTAACAACAACGTTTTTTTTTTACATTATTATTTGTGGTCATCCGTAGCGGACGTGACGTCATCAATTTAACCGGAAGCCACGTTCACATAAAAATCTAAAAAAATGCCTCGATCTCATTAAGACTCGTCAGAAATATACGAATCAAGTAAATTTGTCGTTTCTTACTCAAAATGGCGGACAACTCTGACGGCAATGAGACGTATGCTAAATCCAAATAAATCATTTTTGACTAATTTCAAATTTACCTTAAATTCTTTTAAAGGAAATACAAAAATAATTTATTTGGGTTTACTTACTTATTATTTGTTAGGTCGAAAAAATAGCAGACTCTTCAATGACGTCAGAGTTGTCCGCCATTTTGAGTAAGAAACGACAAATTTACCCGAATCCATATATACCCTCGTTTCAACTATGCGTTAAATAAGTAGGGTATACTAGAGATTTCAGATCTGGCGGCCATAACAGAGTGGGAATTTTCTATTTAAACGATTTAATGGATTAAATCCTATTTCAGTCACGTATATTATTTAGAGTGAAATCGGTTTCTTCATTACTTGCAAACATTTTTTTAAAACCATGTTTAAATAAATAACATTAAAAACAGAACGTTTAAAACGCAAGTACGTGAAATGCCGAAATGAAAACTGAACCGGAAAAATATAGTCGCCATCTTTATAAATAAGGTAATTTTGTAGAATCACCTCTGTCTCCCTTGATCTTTTGGCTAGGAGCAAAGTGTAGTATCTGTTCCGATATTACCCTTAATCTGTTCTCTCTTCGGTAAGTGAAGGTGAAATCATTCTAGACTGAGGCAATTTAAATTTTTGTCCGAATCCAGAGTGTCTCTTTTTCAATCGAGTGTTTTCCTGGTTAATTCGTCGTTTCACAGCCAAAATGGCGGACAATGGTTCAGCTGCAATTGTCTGATTTTTTTTTTCAACATCACAAATGAGTAAGTAAACCCAAATAAATTGTTTTGGACTAATTTCAAATTTACCTTAAGTTATTTTAAAGGAAATACAGTTGGCAAATTAGTCCAAAGCAATTTATTTGAGTTTACTTACTCATTTGTGAGGTAGGAAAAAAAAATCAGAAAATTGCAGCCGATTCATTGTCCGCCATTTTGGCTGTGAAACGACGAATTAACCGTTTTCCTTAGGGTTCCTCAGGGCACTCGAAAAACCCGTAACATCACAAAAGACAACCACCCGATTGGAGACGAGGGTGATTCTATAAATTTACCGTTCATAATTTTGAGATAAGAACAGATAGGTATGGGTAAAATGAATGGCTGATCCCCAAAATCTAAAAATATTTTGACCCCTAACCTCCCTTCAGTGAAAAATTCCCCAAAAGTCAGGCAATCAAACAATTTTAACGAAATTTTCAGTATTTATTAATTAACGATCACGGAATATAATGCACCCATTATTTTATTAAAAATATTTGTACTTCTTAAGTTTACGGACCGTGCTATTTTTTTTAGATAGGATTTTAAAGTAAAATTCAATTTTTACGGTATCTTTTGTTTATTAAATTGGTAAGGGAAAGTACAGAATAGTTAACAAAGCCACCCCCTTTTCATGTTAAGAATGGGGTTTGAAATACTCCGATGAACTGGCTACTCTGGTGCCCTCTCGACATAAATTCACTAGACGAATTCTAAATCCCATCCATTCACTGTGGAGGTCCCCCAGATGCCTGAGAGCTTTCTACTCCAATAGCTTCTTTCCTCATGCTGCTGGCCTCTGGAACTCCCTCTCTGCCCCCTGTTTCCCCGACGGTACTGACATGCAGAAATTTAAAACTAATGTAAACAAACATCTCGCTACGCAGCTCCCAATTTAGGTTGACCTCCCAAACCTTCTCCCTTTTTTCTCAGTAGCCCCTTACGCCTACAGTGGTGGCCTGCCTTGTTTGGGGTGAACTATGTTAAAAAATAAAAAAAATAACGTTACTATTTCAGCACGGCCCGTAAACTGCACATTTTAGTGAACATGTATTATTTCGTACAAGCAAAACATTTTACTAAAGTTATATCTCAGAATACTGTCCTGGACAGGGAATCATTTTTTTTTTTTTTAAAAGGGGTTCACTGTCCTTAACTAGACAATTATAAACTTGGACCCCATTCTTGCATATATATATATATATATATATATATAATTATTAATGACAATATATGTATTATCATATACTATCAGTGCCTTTTTACTTTGCAGTCTCCTTAAAAGATTCAGCTCGATGATTGTCAATTAGTGACAACAGAGCACATATAAGTCAGGTTAATATTATATTCCAATAACCATGTTTTTATTTTATTATTTTTTATTAATTTATTAGTGGGTTTCACCATGTGTGGGTTTACTTTTGTTTTTTGTTTGTTTTCACCCAAAAATGAAATTACTGTATAGTGTAGGTTTTTTCAAGACACTTTAATCCAAGAACTTTTTACTCTTTGTGATTTTTTCTGATGATTTTATAATGTTGCAGAGACGATATTGACATAAAAACGTTGTTTGGCACAAGACAAATGAAACGGACCGTAAAAAATATATCTCACAGAAATGTTATATTTTTTGGAAATGTGAAAAAAATAAGAAATAATAAAATAAAACATGGTTATTGGAATATAATATGAACCTGACATATATATATATATATATATATATATATATATATAGTCATCCACATACAAACTGTTTCGCTGTTTCACAGCTCATCAGTGCGGCTAGACCAGTTAGTGCCTCAAGCCGGGATCGAAACGCAACTGTCGAGCTGACAGTCGGCGATGCTAACCCCTACACCATCATGCGACACTGACTGAATGTAAGAAATATCTCAATGTAACGAAATGTAAACATTGCAATTGCCTGAGCTCGAAATTAGTTTTACCTAATGAGCATTGCCTTAAAGCTAATGGCTGTTGACGATACCCTTACAAAAATAAGCTCTACCTGGAGGGAGCTTTTATAGTCATCCACATACAGACTGTTTCGCTGTTTCACAGCTCATCAGTGCGGCTATATATATATATATATATATATATTATATATATATATATATATATATATATAACTCTAACTATTTATGTCACATGTATAGGGAAGGACACTGAAGGATGATAGATTCAAATTTAAAAGTAGGGTGGGTGTATATATATATATATATATATATATTATATTATATGGAAAATTAAAAAAGAAAAATCAAAATTATTTATCTGTGACTGAAAGGTTACTTAAGAAATGTTTTTTTCCTCTCGTTATAAATTTTTTGTTTTAATACTAAACTCAGCAAAACGAATCACTGAGTTCTTTTAAAAACGAATCAATATTAAATAAAATCGTTATGAATATATGCTACTTTCACAGATTAAAATTAATGCTAACTTCGACCCTAACTCTAACCCTAATGACGGGGTCAAAGTTAGCGTAAGTCCTATAATAAGTCTTTAATTGCGATCGAATTCTAAAACTACAAATTGAAGAATCGTATTTCGAATGACGTTTTTTGAAAAAAAGAATCTGGCACACAGTCTAGCAAGACAAAAGAAAATGATTAATCGCATTGAAATCTAATATTCATATTTGGTTGGTTGGGTGCTACCAGATCTATCTAAAACTGAACATAACCATATCTTAGTCATACAGCAACACATCAACTGCAGAACTGATTGTCGATGACGTATCCCTGACTGTTACGAACAACACTTACTCATGCTGTTTCCAGGTCGTGTGGCTTCTAGACAAATTTGTATGTTATTAGGTTTTCGTGAAAATAATGTCTGTGTGTATATATCTTACTTGTGGGAGTAAGATAAAAACTGGCCTTGTGCCTACCTCCTGGAGAGGAGTAAATCAATACTCCATACTAGTGCTACCAGATCAGACTGTCTGAAAATACTGGCTTCCTCACTTTAACTGCACCAAACATTAATGTTATTGTTTTTTTCCTTTCCCGTTGCAAAACTCAATCTGTTTTGTTGTCATAAAAATAATCCTCTCAGGCATTACCATTCTCCTTTGGAGGTCAGTGTAGTATATGTTCGTTCACCATTATACAGGGTGGGCCAAAATAAGGGTCCTATCTTTAAATTGAAAGTTTTAAAAGGGGGATAACCGTAACTTCAAAAATCGCTCCATTTGATCACGTGACGTCAAGAAATACATTTAACTTATCCCATTTTTTTTTTAAATGAAAACACAATTTCTGAAAGATAACACAGACATAGTATATAAGACAAAAGGAGATACATTTAACTTTTCCCCCTTTTAAAACTTTAACATCCCCCTTTTGAAACTTTCAAAATGGCTGTCCTCTTCGTAAATTGCTAAAATCTCATTACGTGCTTTTTCGTATAGGATGTATTCAACCCATGACACTTACGTACATCAAACATATTCCTCAGTTTGTTTTATTTAAAGTATCCGCTAAAGTGTAAAAGCACCGAAAACGAACACGTAAATTTGTAGCGGTCATAAACATAGACCTATTTTCTCCCTCCGAAAAATGTCCCCATTGAGTGAGCTGGTCACACACTGACCAATCAGCCTGCAGGGCGCATGGATTCCTTCTGTCGGCTGAAGAACTACTTCAGCCCCTTTGGGAATCCCAGGTGGTCACCAGAGAGACCTCGACAAGCAACGAGCAAATATATATATGTACCATCTTCCCAGGCGAGCAAAAATATGCGATCGGAGGGAGCATATATTTTCTAGTTAGAAGAGAGAATATAGAATTTTTTTTTATAAGATTTATAAAAATATTTCCGAGAGGTTCTGTCCGTCAGTAGGTCGGACAAACTTAAGTTTGAAATAAGATTTCCTTTTGTCTGTATATTAAAGTTCGAAATAATATTTTTGTCTGTATACTAAAGTTCGAAATAATATTTTTGTCTGTATATTAAAGTTCGAAATAAGATTTCCTTTTGTCTGTATACAAAAGTTCGAAATAATATTTTTAGATGTTATAAGAGGATCTAAAAGCTAAAAACAAAAACAACAATTTTTCTCAACCAAACAAAAAGGGTTGATATGCCGTAAAACAAAACAACCAAAAAGACCATGAATAAATAATTAAATATATAAAATAACTTGAAGCATAAAAGCTTTTACGAAAAATGACTGGATTTGGCATTAAATAACCCAAAAAGGGTTGATATGCCGTAAAACAAAACAACCAAAAAGACCATGAATAAATAATTAAATATATAAAATAACTTGAAGCATAAAAGCTTTTACCAAAATGACTGGATTTGGCATTAAATAACCCAAAAAGGGTGGATATGCCATAAAACAAAACAATAAAACTATATTTGGTCAACTGTTTAAATTTGTTTTAATTGAATAAATTGCCATCCTTCAAGTGTTATATAGTCCTTTAATTACTCGTACCTTTTCTTCTTCGTCGTGGAGGGGTGTCGTCTCGATGTCGTCCAACGGTTGAGTTCTCTCCTCGTTTCAGGACTGCCATCATCGCCACACGCCGCGCGTCCAGTATCATCATCGTTGTATTGGGCTGTAACAAAGATTCTAATACACAGCGAAAAACAAGGCATACTCTCTCTTCTAAATGTGATTACTTTTATTTAGGCGTCAAGTTTCTGTCGTTTTTTTAGATGTTTTATTAACGAAGAGAGAGATCAATTCACTACTTTTATAGTAGTGAATTCCTAGCTATCTATGGTCCATTAAGTCCTTAGCCATTCGAGGAGGGGGGAGTGAAGGAATTTCAGCACACCTGTAATTTTTTTAGGGAAATAAATTCCCCTTTTTATTTGCGGACTCGCCAAACTCAGTTTCCCACACAAGAACCCGTGACGTCACAGAACCCCTATGCGCAGGTGCACCTTGACCCTTGACCTGATGTCTCGTCAACGTGGTGGCCCTGTCAACGCTTGTGAGCTCCGACTGTGAGAACAGCCCTATTTTGCACTTGGTTGTACGGGTTCACCCGCACTAAATCGCGCAAGACAAACCAAACGATCCCCCACATGTACGTCCACTAAATATGTGTCCGGCCTCACAGGGTCATTATCCAACACAAGCTAAAAGTTGAAACGGGTGATGCCCGTGTATTCGAATCTGCGATATTATCTCCATTGCACTATAGCGTAAACAATATCGTGATGAATAGGCGATTAACATCATATCATTGAAGTGAATGTGTACGAGTATGGTATCCGAAATCTTTGTCTGCAAGACGGAGATCACATAATATTAGTAGGAGCGTTTTAATGTCCCGACTAAAAACATACCGGGCTGTTCGTTTTCTGAAATTGAAATCGTTGAAATACAAACAGAGAAATGATTGTCAAAAAAACCCAATTAATTTATTAAACAAAATAAACAAAGTTTTTTAGACGAAACATATTACAAATGTGATTTTTCCCCTTTTTGAGTGTCAAAATTGACTTAATATATTTACAAAAATAGAAAGAATCTTTTTTGTATTAACAAAAAAAAAAAATAAACAGAAAGTTTTTTGAAACAGATTGTAACAAATGTGTTGTTTTTCCTTTTAAGTGTCCAGATTTATTTTTAAAAAACTGTTAATTTATTAAAGAAAATAAGCACCAAAAATTAATTTACATGATAAAAATGTGAAATCTGTACAAGCAGATTGTTGACCGTATTGTTGGCGTCGGTCCTTTTTTTTTGTAAGGGACATGAAAACGGTGCTACTAATATCACATGATCTCCGCCTTACAGACGAAGATTTTGGGTACCATACTCGTACACATTCATCAAAGTTTGAACATCTCTGCTTATTTCCATTTTAATTGATATTCAATGTCCGGATGACAACAGTGCCCCCTTCCTTCCCAAGAAAAACAGGAACATGGTAACATCTAATATTTAACTAAAACGGTTACACGTCATTCAAACGCTATCTGGTCGGAAAGTGGGAGATCATCTTTCGCACTGGATTATGCTTGTCTCCTACAAACTAGTAATATTTAACTTATTATAACACATATTTCTAGTTTTGTTCAATAATTAAACCACTGACAACTGAACTAATTCATCTTCCACACGGGACAGATATATTAGGTTTGTCCCTTTTTTATGTTATTGGTTACATGTCATTCAAACGCTATCTACTTGGAAAGTGGGTGATTACCTTCCATTTTAATTGATCTTCAATGTCCAGATAACAACTGAACGAATTCATCTTCCACACGGGACAATAACATCAACAAAATTTCACACTTAAACAGGTCATATCTTTCTTATTTGTGGGACAATTTTTAAAACAATTATATGAATAGAAAGAGCATAAAATCAGTTTGATACATATATATATATATATATAAAAAACTGATTTTATGCTCTTTCTATCCATATAATTGTTTTAAAAATTGTCCCACAAATAAGAAAGATATGGCTTGTTTAAGTGTGAATATATATATATATATATATATATATATATATATATATATATATATATATATATGCATATTATTATTAAACAAACTTGTAAATTCGTGGGGTGAACTAACTATAAATTTTAACACATGGAGTATCTGAATCGGTATTGGAATCAGAAAAAAATGAACATAATTTTTCGATTCCAAAAACGATTCTTTTCTTTTATTTAAAACTTAATTTTCTATTCATCCCGGGTTTTCTTTGGTTTTTCCCTGCAACTTTAACAAGTATTAAAAGCTGATAACGTCAACAAAATTTCACACCTAACACACTTAACCAAGCCATATCTTTCTTATTTGTGGGCCAATTTTTAAAACAATTATATGGATAGAAAAGCATAAAATCGGTTTGGTATATATATATGCATATTATTATCAAAGAAACTTGTAAAATTGGCTCAATGTACAGTATGAAACTTATACAGCCAACTAAGTAGTAATATATAAATTATAATAACACATATTTCTAGCCAACTAACTAGTAAAATATAAATTAGTATAACACATATTTCTTGTTTTGGTTTTGTTCAATAATTGAATAACTGACAGCAAAACCACTAACAACTGAACTAATTCGTCTTCCACACACGACAAATATATATTATGCTTGACCCTTTTAAATGTTATTGGTTTGTGACATTTTTTCCTCATTATTCATTTGTGCCATTTTTACCTAATTATTCATTTGTGCCATTTTTACCTAATTATTCATTTGTGCCATTTTTATCTAATTATTCATTTGTGCCATTTTTACCTAATTATTCATTTGTGCCATTTTTACCTAATTATTCATTTGTGCCATTTTTACCTAATTATTCATTTGTGCCATTTTTACCTAATTATTCATTTGTGCCATTTTTACCTAATTATTCATTTGTGCCATTTTTACCTAATTATTCATTTGTGCCATTTTTACTGTACCCCATTACTCATAAGAAAAAAAATAAGTCCAAAATGAACATTATTTTACAATTTACAATTTTGTTTGTTTTCTTTTACGATAATTTATTTAATTATGTATTTAATTTTTACATTTAACTTTTTTTGACATACCATGACATTGGAACTGGTCAGACTAGACCAACCCAACAATCAGCTAAGTCTCATCCATTCTACTGTTGAGGTCCCCAGATGCCGAAAAGCCTTCTACTCCATTAGCTTCTTTCCTCGAGCTGCCGGCCTCTGGAACTCTTCTTGCTCCCTGTGTCCCCGAATGTACCAACATGCAGAAATGTAAAACTAATGTAAACAGACATCTCACTGCACAGCTCCCAGCTTAGGATATTCCCTAAAACTTACACCCTAGCTCTCAGTAGCCCCTTACATCCACAGTGGCAACTTGCCTTGTGTGGGGTGAACTAACTATAAATTTTAACACATGGAGTATCTGAATCGGTTTTGGAATGAGAAAAAAATGAACATAATTTTTCGATTCCAAAAACGATTCTTTTCTTTTATTTAAAACTTAATTTTCTATTCATCCCAGGTTTTCCTTGGTTTTTCCCTGCAACTTTAACAAGTATTAAAAGCTGATAACGTCAACAAAATTTCACACCTAACACACTTAAGCAAGCCATATCTTTCTTATTTGTGGGCCAATTTTTAAAACAATTATATGGATAGAAAGAGCATAAAATCAGTTTTTATATATATATATATATATATATATATATATATATATATATATATATATATATATATATATATATATGCCTATTATTATAAAACAAACTTGTAAATTGGAAAATAATGCTCATTTTGGACTTATTGCCACATGAACACCCAGTCCTTCATATTGCCACACACACACACACACACACACACACAATCTTTTATATTGCCACACACACATACAACCAATCCTTCATATTGCCACATGCACATGCATACACAATCATTCATATTGCCACATGCACACACAATTCTTGCTATTGCCTGACACACAATCCTTTATATTGCCACACACACACGTAATCAGTCATATTGCCACTCACACAATTCTTTATATTGCCACACACATACACACACACACACACAATCAGTCATATTGCCACAAACACAATCCTTTGTATTGCCACACACATACACACACACATAATCAGTCATATTGCTACCCACACAATTGTTTATATTGCCACACACACACACACACACACAATCAGTCATATTGCCACAAACACAATCCTTTATATTGCCACACACATACACACACACACATAATCAGTCATATTGCCACTCACACAATTCTTCATATTGCCACACACATACACACACACACATAATCAGTCATATTGCTACGCACACAATTCTTTATATTGCCACACACACACATACACACACAATCAGTCATATTGCCACCCACACAATCAGTCATATTGCCACACACATACACACACACATAATCAGTCATATTGCTACCCACAAAATCCTTTATATTGCCACACACACACACACACACACACAATCAGTCATATTGCCACACACACAATCAGTCATATTGCCACACACATACACACACACACAATCAGTCATATTGCTACCCACACAATCCTTTATATTGCCACACACACACACACACACAATCAGTCATATTGCCACACACACAATTCTTCATATTGCCACACACATACACACACACATAATCAGTCATATTGCCACACACACAATTCTTCATATTGCCACACACATACACACACACACAATCAGTCATATTACCACACACACAATTCTTTATATTGCCACACATACACACACACATAATCAGTCATATTGCTACGCACACAATCCTTTATATTGCCACACACACACACACACACACAATCAGTCATATTGCCACACACACAATTCTTCATATTGCCACACACATACACACACACATAATCAGTCATATTGCTACCCACACAATCCTTTATATTGCCACACACACACACACACACACAATCAGTCATATTGCCACACACACAATTCTTCATATTGCCACACACATACACACACACATAATCAGTCATATTGCCACACACACAATCCTTTATATTGCCATACACACACACAATCAGTCATATTGCCACACACACAATTCTTCATATTGCCACACACATACACACACACACAATATTGCCACAAACACAATCCTTTGTATTGCCACACACATACACACACACATAATCAGTCATATTGCTACCCACACAATTGTTTATATTGCCACACACACACACACACACAATCAGTCATATTGCCACACATACAATTCTTCATATTGCCACACACATACACACACACATAATCAGTCATATTGCCACCCACACAATTCTTTATATTGCCACACACATACACACACACACAATCAGTCATATTGACACACACACAATCAGTCATATTGCCACCCACACAATTCTTCATATTGCCACACACATACACACACACACACAATCAGTCATATTGCCACACACACAATTCTTCATATTGCCACACACATACACACACACACAATCAGTCATATTGCCACCCACACAATCCTTTATATTGCCACACACATACACATCCTCCTTTATATTGTCACACACATACACACACACATAATCAGTTCCAGACACAACTCCACTAGGATTTTTATTGTTTTACGACTCATGAACTTTTCTGAGCTCTGGTGTAAGCATATGTTTGTGAAATGTGAGCAAAGATGCTATTAAAATGCTTACAAGCTGACCAGTAATGAAAGCTAGTAAGTGCTAGATGGACAGATTATGACCCAGAAAACAGTTATTCTTTCCCCTTTGTCAGAAAACTCACTCATGCAATGTGAAGACTAAAGGACAAAATAAAGGAAGTGAGCGGCTGCCGAAAGTAAACCAAATGTCCGCTTTCTACTATTTGAGAGATTCGGAGATTCGGTGATTATCTTCCGCACAGGATTATGCAGCCAACAAACTAATATATAAATTATAATAACACATATTCCTAGTTCTGTATTTCAATACAGCTTTAATTTCCTTAAAGTCACTTAAAGCATTACGCTGAACTAAAATGTTGTTTTTTTTCAACAAGGTTGCAGCAGGTTAGTTTCAGTTCTTAACAATAAGGTCCTGTGTTCATTTCCTCCATAATATAATTGAAAACAATAAGATTGGATAAAATTTGTAACCCTAGAACTGCCACCCAGACCCTAACTCCGGGTGACAACACTCACCCACCCACAAAAAACATGGTTACATCTAATAGTTAACTGAAACGGTTACATGCCATTCAAACGCTATCTAGTTGGAAAGTGGGTGATCATCTTCTGCACAGGATTATGCAGCCAACAAACTAGTAATATATAAATGATAATAACACATATTCCTAGTTCTGCATTTCAATACAGCTTTAATATATATATATACATACATATATATATATATATATATATATATATATATATGTATATATATATATATATATGTATATATATATATATATATATATATATATATATATATACATATATATATATATATGTGTGTGTGTGTGTAACAATATTCATTTTAAGTAAAAAATATTAAATTATTTTTACCTACATACACCAGCGTTTCAAGCGTTTGCTCTCAGCAGTGTAGGGAATGATAATCTCAGACAGTCGTAAGCTTCTAACCCGATTACAGAATCACCCTAGACACCACAAGCAAGCATTAAGTGCTAGATGGACAGATTATGACCCAGAAAACAGCAATTCTTCCCCCTTTGTCAGAAACATCACTAATGCAAAAAAGATACGGCCAGAGATACGTTAGTTAGGAAATCGACATGAAAAAAGACAGCAAACTGAATGATGAGACAATGTAGCATTATAACAAGTTATTTCCTAAAAATAGCAGTTATAAGGGTATATTTGTAAATATGAATTTATTAGAAGTTTAAAAGAAATGAATTATGTAAATTGCAAAACCCGTCCGGTGTCTCAGCGTGTTTTGGTAACAGTATATAAAGAAGTTGAAAGAGTATTAGTTTAACTAAGATTCTTAACACTATCTGTGTTCTAATCGCAGTCTCGTCTTGAAATTTCGTTCTACTTTATTTATGTTATTCAATGTTATCTAATCTAAATTAATTAATTAATAGTTTCCTAATTCTAAAGATATACAAATCTTATGAACGCTGACTTTAAAAAATTATTTAATTAAATAGTAATCACTCAAGCCCCCCCTCTCTCTCTCTCTCTTACGTTTACAAAAATTCTCCAGGACGGACAGACAGAAAGACAGACAGAAAGACAGACAGAGAAGGTGCTCGTTATATTTATTTATTTACAAAGGAAAGTTTGAATGAATTAATTTATTTTCAGCGGATAAAAATTAATAAATCCATGGCTAGTTCACTAATGACTTAGATGCTTTCTTTATTGGTTCAACTCAATTGTTACTAATATTTCCACCGACTCAAGGTGAACCTGGTCACTGATACTTTGGGGTTTTGTTTTTTGTTGCTTTTTTTAAATCATAATAAAAAATACATTGTACATTCTCAAACTGAAATGCCTTAAAAAAGTGTACTAGACTGAATATATACAGACACATTTAATATTCTTAAATATAAACCTGGAAAAGTACAGAACAAGTGGAATTAAGATTTGAAGAATTAAATGTAGAGTAAAATTATAAAGAGAATAAAAACAATAATGAATTAAGTGATTCATTAAATAAAGCATCATTCATTATCTTTATCACATTACCTCGAGTTATATTTCTTATATATACACAACTCTCTCTATATATATACATATAGAGAGAGATTTATGTATATTTATTTATTTATTTAAGTCAGGCAAAATGTCTCCAGGACAGACAGACAGACAGACAGACAGACAGAGAAGGTGCTCGTTATATTTATTTATTTAAGTCAGGCAAAATGTCTCCAGGACGGACAGACAGACAGAGAAGGTGCTCGTTATATTTATTTATTTAAGTCAGGCAAAATGTCTCCAGGACGGACAGACAGACAGAGAAGGTGCTCGTTATATTTATTTATTTAAGTCAGGCAAAATGTCTCCAGGACGGACAGACAGACAGAGAAGGTGCTCGTTATATTTATTTATTTAAGTCAGGCAAAATGTCTCCAGGACAGACAGACAGACAGACAGACAGAGAAGGTGCTCGTTATATTTACTTATTTAAGTCAGGCAAAATGTCTCCAGGACGGACAGACAGACAGAGAAGGTGCTCGTTATATTTATTTATTTAAGTCAGGCAAAATGTCTCCAGGATGGACAGACAGACAGACAGAGAAGGTGCTCGTTATATTTATTTATTTAAGTCAGGCAAAATGTCTCCAGGACAGACAGACAGACAGACAGAGAAGGTGCTCGTTATATTTATTTATTTAAGTCAGGCAAAATGTCTCCAGGATGGACAGACAGACAGACAGAGAAGGTGCTCGTTATATTTATTTATTTAAGTCAGGCAAAATGTCTCCAGGACAGACAGACAGACAGACAGAGAAGGTGCTCGTTATATTTATTTATTTAAGTCAGGCAAAATGTCTCCAGGACAGACAGACAGACAGACAGAGAAGGTGCTCGTTATATTTATTTATTTAAGTCAGGCAAAATGTCTCCAGGACAGACAGACAGACAGAAAGACAGACAGAGAAGGTGCTCGTTATATTTATTTATTTAAGTCAGGCGAGGTTTTGAGTGCATTTTGGCCTACAAAAAATGCCTGAGCAGTCTTGTCGGCATTTTCCAGTAGGGGCACCTCAGGTGATAAGCAATCAACTAACCCCTTCTCAAAGAGAAGGTAAATCCTGGGAGGGTGGTCCTCCTGATACTGAACAGAAGCATACCTTAGGTTATTTAGGAAATCAACATGTAAAACAGACATTAAACTGAACATGAAAGTGTGCGCTGAGCTGCACCTCTCCAGATGTGGCATTTTTTGTCTGAATCAGATATGGTTCAGCTGTGTCCTAAGATCGACACCTTGCCAAGCATTACCTCTTCTTCCGAGGGTTATTGCCGATCGCTTGAAGCGCTCGCTACCAACAAATTTATTCATGTCTATTTTTGTACCCAGTCAAGGAGGGGTCAGCAAGTATGAACGGACTAACACTGCGATTTCTAACGGTGTAAAATAAAAACAAAAAAGAAAACAAAAGCATGCCTTCTTCTAGCCCCGGACAAAACTATTTCAAGTGTTGAGGGGAAGCAAGAAAGCAAATGAATTCAGAAAACAATTTTTTTCTCTACATTAAACGACACTTGCTGTAACGGGAAGCCATTAAATACGAAGAAATACAAATAATTCAAACTAAATGAATTTATACAAAGACAGAAACTTATTTGGCCTCTTGACTAGCAGCAAAGTGTAGTATCTGTTTGGACACTTGTTAACTAACTGTGCCAGAAAAATAAAAAAATAAAAAAAAAGTTTTGACTGTAATTCAATTTCAAACCGTAGTTTATAAACGTGAATAAAGTGTCATTCTTTAACAAATTGGAATTACTAATAAGAAATGGATAACATCTACTTGAGGCACCCCCTAATGAACAATGAACAATGAACAATGTACAAGACGACACATTTTGTCTTGACATCGATTTTTAAAACTTTTACTTCCGGTTGAATCACAAGAATATTTTATTAATAAAAAGGATTTTATTTCCAAAAAAGTTTACTAAAAGCCTAAATATGTTGTTTTAACTACAAGTATGTTTTCTTTCACTTAATTTTTCTGTTAATGTAAACAGACATCTCGCTGTGCAGATCCCAGTTTAGGTTGACCCCCCTCCCCCCAACCTTCTCTCCTTTTCTTTCTTCTCAGTAGCCCCTTACGTCTACAGTGGTGGCCTGCCTTGTTTGGGGTGAACTACGTAAAAAAAAATAAAAATAATAAAACATGTAAAACAGACGTTAAACTGAATATTATGATGAGATAACGTAGTTTATAAACATGAATACAGTGTCATTCTTTAACTATTCACTTAATTTTTCTGTTTTCTTTTCAGCTCGAATCTTGACTGTACCAAAGAAAGCATTATGAATAAGCTTAAAAAAGGGAAAACTTTCCGCTGTGAAATCTGTGAGTATACTGCTCGCTGTCAAGCTGTATTGGATATGCATGTACGAACACACTCCGGCGAGAAACCTTTTGAGTGCGAAACTTGCGGGGGTAAATTTACGAAGCTGTCGAGTCTCAATCGGCACAAATTCACGCACACAGGAGAAAACCCATTCCTCTGCGATATTTGTGGCGCTCGATTTTCCAGCCAGTCAGTTCTCACAGAGCACAAGATAACGCACAGAAAAGAGAAACCTTTCCGCTGTGATGTTTGCGGAATTAAATTTTCCGAAGAATCAAGTCTCAAGGGCCACATACTAACACACACTGAAGATAAACCTTTTAAGTGTGATAAATGTGGAGGTAGATTTTTGTATATTTCACTTCTGAAGCGGCATATGTCAACACACACAGGCGACAAACCTTACCAGTGTAAGGTCTGCGCAGTTAGTTTTTCCCAAACTTCCCATTTGAATTCTCACTTATTAACACACACTGACGAGAAGCGTTTTTCTTGTGAGATATGTACTGCTAGATTTTCTCGAAGTTCAAATTACAAACGGCATATGTTAACCCACACCGGAGAAAAGCCGTTCCATTGTGAAATATGTGGTTGTAGATTTGCCCTGAAAGCTCATTTTAAGCGGCACATATTAAGACATACTGGAGAGAAGCCATATGACTGCAAATTCTGTGGATACACTTTTGGCACCTATCATAATTTGAGACAGCACATGAAAATACACAGTGAGATAAAACCTTTTCAATGTGATTTATGTGGTTGTGAATTTTCTTTACATATATGTCTAAAACAGCATATGATGACACACACTGGAAGGAAATCTTTTGAATGTGATGTATGTGGGCATAGATTTTTTGTCAATTCAAATTTGAAGCAACATGTGATGACACACACTGGAGAGAAACCATATGCCTGTGATGTTTGTGGGCATGGCTTTTCTCAAAAATCCAATCTGAAGCGGCATATGATCATACACTCTGATTGACTTATCCATTCAGATGTTGACAGGAGAAAATATGCTTTTTGTTCTACCAGATCAGGCTGTCTGAAGATACCGGCTTCCTGGCAAAATATGCACCAAACATTGATGTTATTTTTTTTCCTTTCCCTTTGCAAAACTCAATCATGTTCTGCATAGCTAAAAAAAGAAACAACAGTTTTCCTCTAAAAAAAAACAACCAAACCAAACACCATGAATAAATATTTGAAGATATAAAGAACTTGACCAGATTTGGCATTAAATAACCTGAAAAGGGTTGATATGCTGTAAAACAAAACCACCAAACCAAACACAATGGATAAATATTTGAAGATATAAAGAACTTGAAGCATAAAAACTTTTACCAAAATTACCTGATTCTGTATTAAATAATCCGAAAAAGGGTGGATATGCCGTAAAACAAAACCACCAAACCAAACACCATGAATAAATATTTGAAGATATAAAGAACTTCAAGCATAAAAACTTTTACCAAAATGACCAGATTTGGCATTAAATAACCTGAAAAGGGTTGATATGCTGTAAAACAAAACCACCAAACCAAACACCATGAATAAATATTTGAAGATATAAAGAACTTCAAGCATAAAAACTTTTACCAAAATTACTGGATTCAGCATTAAATAACCCTTAAAGGGTTGATATGCCGTAAAACAAAACAACCAAACCAAACACCATGAATAAATATTTGAAGATATAAAGAACTTGAAGCATAAAAACTTTTACCAAAATGACCAGATTCAGCATCAAATAACCCTAAAAGAATTGATATGCCGTGAAACAAAACAACCAAACCAAACACCATGAATAAATATTTGAAGATATAAAGAACTTGAAGCATAAAAACTTTTACCAAAATGAACGGATTCAACATTAAATAACCCTAAAAGGGTTGATATGCTGTAAAACAAAACAACCAAACCAAACAACATGAATAAATATTTGAAGATATACAGAACTTTAAAGCATCAAATTGTTTACCATCTATTGTCCATTGTCTTTTTTTTTCACTTAAAAAAACTCAATCATGTTCTGAAAAGCCAAAAACAAAAACAACAATTTTTCTCTACACCGTGAATAAATATTTGAACATGAACTTGAAGCATAAAATTTTTTACCAAAAAATGACTAGATTGAGCATTAAGTAATCCAAAAAGGGTTGATATGCCGTAAAACAACCAACCAAGGAAATATGCTTGCAATATAAAATTCTAACAGCCACTGACAAGAAGCATTTTTCATTTAAAATGTTTTTTTCTAAATGTTTTTTTTAACTAACGCGAAACTTTAATGTTTTCAGTCTGCTAAACTTTATACAAACATTTCCAATAATCAAGGTCATCAATCAAAAAACAACAACAACAATCAAAATATTGAAACCTAAAACAACACAGAATGTATTTGTATAAAAGGAAATAAAGGTATTAAACATAAAACAAAACAGAATGTATATGTATAAAAAGGAATAAAGGTATTAAACATAAAACAACACAGAATGTTTATGTATAAAAGAGAATAAAGGTATTAAACATAAACAAAACAGAATGTTTAAAGGTATAAAACAAAACAGAATGTATATGTATAAAAAGGAATAAAGGTATTAAACATAAAACAACACAGAATGTTTATGTATAAAATGGAATAAAGGTATTAAACATAAAACAACACAGAATGTTTATGTATAAAAGGAAATAAAGGTATTAAACATAAAACAACACAGAATGTTTATGTATAAAAGGAAATAAAGGTATTAAACATAAAACAACACAGAATGTTTATGTATAAAATGGAATAAAGGTATTAAACATAAAACAACACAGAATGTTTATGTATAAAAGGAAATAAAGGTATTAAACATAAAACAACATAGAATGTTTATGTATAAAATGGAACAAAGGTATTAAACATAAAACAACACAGAATGTTTATGTATAAAAGGAAATAAAGGTATTAAACATAAAACAAAACAGAATGTTTATGTATAAAAGGAAATAAAGTCATTAAACATAAAACAACACAGAATGTTTATGTATAAAATGAAATAAAGGTATTAAACATAAAACAACACAGAATGTTTATGAATAAAAGGAAATAAAGGTATTAAACATAAAACAACACAGAATGTTAATGTATAAAAGTAAATAAAGGTATTAAACATAAAACAACACAGAATGTTTATGTATAAAAAGAAATAAAGGTATTAAACATAAAACAACACAGAATGTTTATGTATAAAAGGAAATAAAGGTATTAAACATAAAACAACACAGAATGTTTATGTATAAAAGAGAATAAAGGTATTAAACATAAAACAACACAGAATGTTTATGAATAAAATGGAATAAAGGTATTAAACATAAAACAAAACAGAATGTTTATGAATAAAAGGAAATAAAGGTATTAAACATAAAAGAAAACAAAATGTTTATGAATAAAAGAAAATAAAGGTATTAAACATAAAACAACACAGAATGTTTATGGATAAAAGAAAATAAAGGTATTAAACATAAAAAAACACAGAATGTTTATGTATAAAAGAAAATAAAGGTATTAAACATAAAACAACACAGAATGTTTATGTATAAAAGGAAATAAAGGTATTAAACATAAAACAACACAAAATGTTTATGAATAAAAGAAAATAAACGTATTAAACATAAAACAACACAGAATGTTTATGTATAAAAGAGAATAAAGGTATTAAACATAAAACAACACAGAATGTTTATGTATAAAAGGAAATAAAGGTATTAAACATAAAACAACACAAAATGTTTATGAATAAAAGAAAATAAAGGTATTAAACATAAAACAACACAGAATGTTTATGTATAAAAGGAAATAAAGGTATTAAACATAAAACAACACAGAATGTTTATGTATAAAAGGAAATAAAGGTATTAAACATAAAACAACACAGAATGTTTATGTATAAAAGGAAATAAAGGTATTAAACATAAAACAACACAGAATGTTTATGTATAAAAGAGAATAAAGGTATTAAACATAAAACAACACAAAATGTTTATGAATAAAAGAAAATAAAGGTATTAAACATAAAACAACACAGAATGTTTATGTATAAAAGGAAATAAAGGTATTAAACATAAAACAACACAGAATGTTTATGTATAAAAGGAAATAAAGGTATTAAACATAAAACAACAGAGAATTTTATGTATAAAAGAGAATAAAGGTATTAAACATAAAACAACACAGAATGTTTATGTATAAATCGAAATAAAGGTATTAAACATAAAACAACACAAAATGTTTATGAATAAAAGAAAATAAAAGTATTAAACATAAAACAACACAGAATGTTTATGTATAAAAGGAAATAAAGGTATTAAACATAAAACAACACAAAATGTTTATGAATAAAAGAAAATAAAGGTATTAAACATAAAACAACACAGAATGTTTATGTATAAAAGGAAATAAAGGTATTAAACATAAAACAACACAGAATGTTTATGTATAAAAGGAAATAAAGGTATTAAACATAAAACAACACAAAATGTTTATGAATAAAAGAAAATAAAGGTATTAAACATAAAACAACACAGAATGTTTATGTATAAAAGGAAATAAAGGTATTAAACATAAAACAACACAAAATGTTTATGAATAAAAGAAAATAAAGGTATTAAACATAAAACAACACAGAATGTTTATGTATAAAAGGAAATAAAGGTATTAAACATAAAACAACACAGAATGTTTATGAATAAAAGGAAATAAAGGTATTAAACATAAAACAACACAGAATGTTTATGTATAAAAGGAAATAAAGTCATTAAACATAAAACAACACAGAATGTTTATGTATAAAAGAAAATAAAAGTATTAAACATAAAACAACACAGAATGTTTATGTATAAAAGGAAATAAAGGTATTAAACATAAAACAACACAAAATGTTTATGAATAAAAGAAAATAAAGGTATTAAACATAAAACAACACAGAATGTTTATGTATAAAAGGAAATAAAGGTATTAAACATAAAACAACACAGAATGTTTATGTATAAAAGGAAATAAAGGTATTAAACATAAAACAACACAGAATGTTTATGTATAAAAGGAAATAAAGGTATTAAACATAAAACAACACAGAATGTTTATGTATAAAAGGAAATAAAGGTATTAAACATAAAACAACACAGAATGTTTATGTATAAAAGGAAATAAAGGTATTAAACATAAAACAACACAGAATGTTTATGAATAAAAGGAAATAAAGGTATTAAACATAAAACAACACAAATGTTTATGTATAAAAGGAAATAAAGGTATTAAACATAAAACAACACAGAATGTTTGTGTATAAAAGGAAATAAAGGTATTAAACATAAAACAACACAGAATGTTTATGTATAAAAGGAAATAAAGGTATTAAACATAAAACAACACAGAATGTTTATGTATAAAAGAGAATAAAGGTATTAAACATAAAACAACACAGAATGTTTATGTATAAAAGGAAATAAAGGTATGAAACATAAAACATCACAGAATGTTTATGTATAAAAGGAAATAAAGGTATTAAACATAAAACAACACAGAATGTTTATGTATAAAAGGAAATAAAGGTATTAAACATAAAACAACACAGAATGTTTATGTATAAAAGGAAATAAAGGTATTAAACATAAAACAACACAGAATGTTTATGAATAAAAGAAAATAAAGGTATTAAACATAAAACAAAACAGAATGTTTATGTATAAAAGGAAATAAAGGTATGAAACATAAAACAACACAGAATGTTTATGTATGAAAGGAAATAAAGGTATTAAACATAAAACAACACAGAATGTTTATGAATAAAAGAAAATAAAGGTATTAAACATAAAACAACAGAATGTTTATGTATAAAAGGAAATAAAGGTATTAAACATAAAACAACACAGAATGTTAATGTATAAAAGGAAATAAAGGTATTAAACATAAAACAACATAGAATGTTTATGTATAAAAGGAAATGAAGGTATTAAACATAAAACAACACAGAATGTTTATGAATAAAAGAAAATAAAGGTATTAAACATAAAACAACAGAATGTTTATGTATAAAAGGAAATAAAGGTATTAAACATAAAACAAAACAGAATGTTTATGTATAAAAGGAAATAAAGGTATTAAACATAAAACAACACAGAATGTTTATGAATAAAAGGAAATAAAGGTATTAAACATAAAACAACACAGAATGTTTATGAATAAAAGGAAATAAAGGTATTAAACATAAAACAACACAGAATGTTTATGTATAAAAGGAAATGAAGGTATTAAACATAAAACAACACAGAATGTTTATTTATAAAAGAAAATAAAGGTATTAAACATAAAACATCACAGAATGTTTATGTATAAAAGGAAATAAAGGTATTAAACATAAAACAACACAGAATGTTTATGTATAAAAGGAAATAAAGGTATTAAACATAAAACAACACAGAATGTTTATGTATAAAAGAAAATAAAGGTATTAAACATAAAACAACACAGAATGTTTATGAATAAAAGGAAATGAAGGTATTAAACATAAAACAACACAGAATGTTTATTTATAAAAGGAAATAAAGGTATTGAACATAAAACAACACAGAATGTTTATGTATAAAAGGAAATCAAGGTATTAAACATAAATAAAACAGAATGTTTATGAATAAAAGGAAATAAAGGTATTAAACATAAAACAACACAGAATGTTTATTTATAAAAGGAAATAAAGGTATTAAACATAAAACAACACAGAATGTTTATTTATAAAAGGAAATAAAGGTATTAAACATAAAACATCACAGAATGTTTATGTATAAAAGGAAATAAAGGTATGAAACATAAAACATCACAGAATGTTTATGTATAAAAGGAAATAAAGGTATTAAACATAAAACAACACAGAATGTTTATGTATAAAAGGAAATAAAGGTATGAAACATAAAACAACACAGAATGTTTATGAATAAAAGAAAATAAAGGTATTAAACATAAAACAAAACAGAATGTTTATGTATAAAAGGAAATAAAGGTATTAAACATAAAACAACACAGAATGTTTATGTATAAAAGGAAATAAAGGTATTAAACATAAAACAACACAGAATGTTTATGAATAAAAGAAAATAAAGGTATTAAACATAAAACAAAACAGAATGTTTATGTATAAAAGGAAATAAAGGTATGAAACATAAAACAACACAGAATGTTTATGTATGAAAGGAAATAAAGGTATTAAACATAAAACAACACAGAATGTTTATGAATAAAAGGAAATAAAGGTATTAAACATAAAACAACACAGAATGTTTATGTATAAAAGGAAATGAAGGTATTAAACATAAAACAACACAGAATGTTTATGTATAAAAGAAAATAAAGGTATTAAACATAAAACATCACAGAATGTTTATGTATAAAAGGAAATAAAGGTATTAAACATAAAACAACACAGAATGTTTATGTATAAAAGGAAATAAAGGTATTAAACATAAAACAACACAGAATGTTTATGTATAAAAGGAAATAAAGGTATTAAACATAAAACAACACAGAATGTTTATGAATAAAAGGAAATGAAGGTATTAAACATAAAACAACACAGAATGTTTATTTATAAAAGGAAATAAAGGTATTGAACATAAAACAACACAGAATGTTTATGTATAAAAGGAAATCAAGGTATTAAACATAAATAAAACAGAATGTTTATGAATAAAAGGAAATAAAGGTATTAAACATAAAACAACACAGAATGTTTATTTATAAAAGGAAATAAAGGTATTAAACATAAAACAACACAGAATGTTTATGTATAAAGGGAAATAAAGGTATTAAACATAAAACAACACAGAATGTTTATTTATAAAAGGAAATAAAGGTATTAAACATAAAACAACACAGAATGTTTATGTATAAAAGGAAATCAAGGTATTAAACATAAATAAAACAGAATGTTTATGAATAAAAGGAAATAAAGGTATTAAACATAAAACAACACAGAATGTTTATGAATAAAAAGGAAATAAAGGTATTAAACATAAAACAACACAGAATGTTTATGAATAAAAGGAAATAAAGGTATTAAACATAAAACAACACAGAATGTTTATTTATAAAAGGAAATAAAGATATTAAACATAAAACAACACAGAATGTATATGTATAAAAGGGAATAAAGGTATTAAACATAAAACAACACAGAATGTTTATGTATAAAAGGAAATAAAGGTATTAAACATAAAACAACACAGAATGTTTATGTATAAAAGGAAATAAAGGTATTGAACATCAAACAACACAGAATGTTTATGAATAAAAGGAAATAAAGGTATTAAACATAAAACAACACAGAATGTTTATGTATAAAAGGAAATAAAGGTATTAAACATAAAACAACACAGAATGTTTACGTATAAAAGGAAATAAAGGTATTAAACATAAAACAACACAAAATGTTTATGAATAAAAGGAAATAAAGGTATTAAACATAAAACAACACAGAATGTTTATGTATAAAAGGAAATAAAGGTATTAAACATAAAACAACACAGAATGTTTATGTATAAAAGGAAATAAAGGTATTAAACATAAAACAACACAGAATGTTTATGTATAAAAGGAAATAAAGGTATTAAACATAAAACAACACAGAATGTTTATGTATAAAAGGAAATATAGGTATTAAACATAAAACAATACAGAATGTTTATGTATAAAAGGAAATAAAGGTATTAAACATAAAACAACACAGAATGTTTATGTATAAAAGAGAATAAAGGCATTAAACATCAAACAACACAGAATGTTTATGAATAAAAGGAAATAAAGGTATTAAACATAAAACAACACAGAATGTTTATGTATAAAAGGAAATAAAGGTATTAAACATAAAACAACACAGAATGTTTATGTATAAAAGGGAATAAAGGTATTAAACATAAAACAACACAGAATGTTTATGTATAAAAGGAAATATAGGTATTAAACATAAAACAATACAGAATGTTTATGTATAAAAGGAAATAAAGGTATTAAACATAAAACAACACAGAATGTTTATGTATAAAAGAGAATAAAGGCATTAAACATCAAACAACACAGAATGTTTATGAATAAAAGGAAATAAAGGTATTAAACATAAAACAACACAGAATGTTTATGGATAAAAGGAAATAAAGGTATTAAACATAAAACAACACAGAATGTTTATGTATAAAAGGAAATAAAGGTATTAAACATAAAACAACACAGAATGTTTATGGATAAAAGGAAATAAAAGTATTAAACATAAAACAACACAGAATGTTTATGTATAAAAGGAAATAAAGGTATTGAACATCAAACAACACAGAATGTTTATGAATAAAAGGAAATAAAGGTATTAAACATAAAACAACACAGAATGTTTATGTATAAAAGGAAATAAAGGTATTAAACATAAAACAACACAGAATGTTTACGTATAAAAGGAAATAAAGGTATTAAACATAAAACAACACAAAATGTTTATGAATAAAAGGAAATAAAGGTATTAAACATAAAACAACACAGAATGTTTATGTATAAAAGGAAATAAAGGTATTAAACATAAAACAACACAGAATGTTTATGTATAAAAGGAAATAAAGGTATTAAACATAAAACAACACAGAATGTTTATGTATAAAAGGAAATAAAGGTATTAAACATAAAACAACACAGAATGTTAATGTATAAAAGGAAATATAGGTATTAAACATAAAACAATACAGAATGTTTATGTATAAAAGGAAATAAAGGTATTAAACATAAAACAACACAGAATGTTTATGTATAAAAGAGAATAAAGGCATTAAACATCAAACAACACAGAATGTTTATGAATAAAAGGAAATAAAGGTATTAAACATAAAACAACACAGAATGTTTATGTATAAAAGGAAATAAAGGTATTAAACATAAAACAACACAAAATGTTTATGAATAAAAGGAAATAAAGGTATTAAACATAAAACAACACAGAATGTTTATGTATAAAAGGAAATAAAGGTATTAAACATAAAACAACACAAAATGTTTATGAATAAAAGGAAATAAAGGTATTAAACATAAAACAACACATAATGTTTATGAATAAAAGGAAATAAAGGTATTAAACATAAAACAACACAAAATGTTTATGTACAAAAGAAAATAAAGGTATTAAACATAAAACAACACAGAATGTTTATGTATAAAAGGATTAAAGGTATTAAACATAAAACAACACAGAATGTTTCTGTATAAAAGAAAATAAAGGTATTAAACATAAAACAACACAGAATGTTTATGTATAAAAGGAAATAAAGGTATTAAACATAAAACAACACAGAATGTTTATGTATAAAAGAAAATAAAGGTATTAAACATAAAACAACACAGAATGTTTATGTATAAAAGGAAATAAAGGTATTAAACATAAAACAACACATAATGTTTATGAATAAAAGGAAATAAAGGTATTAAACATAAAACAACACAAAATGTTTATGTACAAAAGGAAATAAAGGTATTAAACATAAAACAACACAAAATGTTTATGAATAAAAGGAAATAAAAGTATTAAACATAAAACAACACACAATGTTTATTTATAAAAGGAAATAAAGGTATTAAACATAAAACAACACAGAATGTTTATGTATAAAAGGAAATAAAGGTATTAAACATAAAACAACACAGAATGTTTATGTATAAAAGGGAATAAAGGTATTAAACATAAAACAACACAGAATGTTTATGTATAAAAGGAAATAAAGGTATTAAACATAAAACAACACAGAATGTTTATGTATAAAAGGGAATAAAGGTATTAAACATAAAACAACACGGAATGTTTATGTATAAAAGGAAATAAAGGGATTAAACATAAAACAACACAGAATGTTTATGTATAAAAGGAAATAAAGGTATTAAACATAAAACAACACAGAATGTTTATGTATAAAAGGAAATAAAGGTATTAAACATAAAACAACACAGAATGTTTATGTATAAAAGGAAATAAAGATATTAAACATAAAACAAAACAGTATGTTTATGAATAAAAGGAAATAAAGGTATTAAACATAAAACAACACAAAATGTTTATGTATAAAAGGAAATAAAGGTATTAAACATAAAACAACACAGAATGTTTATGTATAAAAGGAAATAAAGGTATTAAACAAAAAACAACACAGAATGTTTATGGATAAAAGGAAATAAAGGTATTAAACAAAAAACAAAACAGAATGTTTATGTATAAAAGGAAATAAATGTATTGAACATAAAACAACACAGAATGTTTATGTATAAAAAGAAATAAAGGTATTAAACATAAAACAACACAGAATGTTTATGTATAAAAGGAAATAAAGGTATTAAACATAAAACAACACAGAATGTTTATGTATAAAAGGAAATAAATGGATTAAACATAAAACAACACAGAATGTTTATGAATAAAAGGGAATAAAGGTATTAAACATAAAACAACACATAATGTTTATGAATAAAAGGAAATAAAGGTATTAAACATAATACAACACAGAATGTTTACGTATAAAAGGAAATAAATGTATTAAACATAAAACAACACAGAATGTTTATGAATAAAAGGGAATAAAGGTATTAAACATAAAACAACACATAATGTTTATGAATAAAAGGAAATAAAGGTATTAAACATAAAACAACACAGAATGAATATGTATAAAAGGAAATAAAGGTATTAAACATAAAACAACACAGAATGAATATGAATAAAAGGAAATAAAGGTATTAAACATAAAACAACACAGAATGTTTATGTATAAAAGGAAATAAAGGTATTAAACATAAAACAACACAGAATGTTTATGTATAAAAGGAAATAAAGGTATTAAACATAAAACAACACAGAATGTTTATGTATAAAAGGAAATAAAAGTAATAAACATAAAACAACACAGAATGTTTATGAATAAAAGGAAATAAAGGTATTAAACATAAAACAACACAGAATGTTTATGTATAACAGGAAATAAAGGTATTAAACATAAAACAACACAGAATGTTTATGAATAAAAGGAAATAAAGGTATTAAACATAAAACAACACAGAATGTTTATGTATAAAAGGAAATAAAGGTATTAAACATAAAACAACACAGAATGTTTATGTATAAAAGGAAATAAAAGTATTGAACATAAAACAACACAGAATGTTTCTGTATAAAAGGAAATAAAGGTATTAAACATAAAACAACACAGAATGTTTATGTATAAAAGGAAATAAAGGTATTAAACATAAAAAACACAGAATGTTTATGAATAAAAGGAAATAAAGGTATTAAACATAAAAAACACAGAATGTTTATGAATAAAATGGAATAAAGGTATTAAACATAAAACAACACAGAATGTTTATGTATAAAAGGAAATAAAGGTATTAAACATAAAACAACACAGAATGTTTATGTATAAAAGGAAATAAAGGTATTAAACATTAAACAACACAGAATGTTTATGTATAAAAGGAAATAAAGGTATTAAACATAAAACAACACAGAATGTTTATGTATAAAAGGAAATAAAGGTATTAAACATAAAACAACACAGAATGTTTATGTATAAAAGGAAATAAAGGTATTAAACATAAAACAACACAGAATGTTTATGTATAAAAGGAAATAAAGGTATTAAACATAAAACAACACAGAATGTTTATGTATAAAAGGAAATAAAGGTATTAAACAAAAAACAACACAGAATGTTTATGTATAAAAGGAAATAAAGGTATTGAACATAAAACAACACAGAATGTTTATGAATAAAAGGAAATAAAGGTATTAAACATAAAACAACACAGAATGTTTATGTATAACAGGAAATAAAGGTATTAAACATAAAACAACACAGAATGTTTATGTATAAAAGGAAATAAAGGTATTAAACATAAAACAACACAGAATGTTTATGTATAAAAGGAAATAAAGGTATTAAACATAAAACAACACAGAATGTTTATGAATAAAAGGAAATAAAGGTATTAAACATAAAAAACACAGAATGTTTATGTATAAAAGGAAATAAAGGTATTAAACATAAAAAACACAGAATGTTTATGAATAAAAGGAAATAAAGGTATTAAACATAAAAAACACAGAATGTTTATGAATAAAATGGAATAAAGGTATTAAACATAAAACAACACAGAATGTTTATGTATAAAAGGAAATAAAGGTATTAAACATAAAACAACACAGAATGTTTATGTATAAAAGGAAATAAAGGTATTAAACATAAAACAACACAGAATGTTTAAGTATAAAAGGAAATAAAGGTATTAAACATAAAACAACACAGAATGTTTATGTATAAAAGGAAATAAAGGTATTAAACATAAAACAACACAGAATGTTTATGAATAAAAGGAAATAAAGGTATTAAACATAAAACAACACAGAATGTTTATGTATAAAAGGAAATAAAGGTATTAAACAAAAAACAACACAGAATGTTTATGTATAAAAGGAAATAAAGGTATTGAACATAAAACAACACAGAATGTTTATGAATAAAAGGAAATAAAGGTATTAAACATAAAACAACACAGAATGTTTATGTATAATAGGAAATAAAGGTATTAAACATAAAACAACACAGAATGTTTATGTATAAAAGGAAATAAAGGTATTAAACATAAAACAACACAGAATGTTTATGTATAAAAGGAAATAAAGGTATTAAACATAAAACAACACAGAATGTTTATGAATAAAAGGAAATAAAGGCATTAAACATAAAACAACACAGAATGTTTATGAATAAAAGGAAATAAAGGTATTAAACATAAAACAACACAGAATGTTTATGTATAATAGGAAATAAAGGTATTAAACATAAAACAACACAGAATGTTTATGTATAAAAGGAAATAAAGGTATTAAACATAAAAAACACAGAATGTTTATGTATAAAAGGAAATAAAGGTATTAAACATAAAAAACACAGAATGTTTATGAATAAAAGGAAATAAAGGTATTAAACATAAAAAACACAGAATGTTTATGAATAAAATGGAATAAAGGTATTAAACATAAAACAACACAGAATGTTTATGAATAAAAGGAAATAAAGGTATTAAACATAAAACAACACAGAATGTTTATGTATAAAAGGAAATAAAGGTATTAAACATAAAACAACACAGAATGTTTAAGTATAAAAGGAAATAAAGGTATTAAACATAAAACAACACAGAATGTTTATGAATAAAAGGAAAGAAAGGTATTAAACATAAAACAACACAGAATGTTTATGAATAAAATGGAATAAAGGTATTAAACATAAAACAACACAGAATGTTTATGAATAAAAGGAAAAATAGGTATTAAACATAAAACAACACAGAATGTTTATGTATAAAAGGAAATAAAGGTATTAAACATAAAACAACACAGAATGTTTATGAATAAAAGGAAATAAAGGTATTAAACATAAAAAACACAGAATGTTTATGTATAAAAGGAAATAAAGGTATTAAACATAAAACAACACAGAATGTTTATGAATAAAAGGAAATAAAGGTATTAAACATAAAACAACACAGAATGTTTATGAATAAAAGGAAATAAAGGTATTAAACATAAAACAACACAGAATGTTTATGAATAAAAGGAAATAAAGGTATTAAACATAAAAAACACAGAATGTTTATGAATAAAAGGAAATAAAAGTATTAAACATAAAACAACACAGAATGTTTATGTATAAAAGGAAATAAAAGTATTAAACATAAAACAACACAGAATGTTTATGAATAAAAGGAAATAAAGGTATTAAACATAAAAAACACAGAATGTTTATGAATAAAAGGAAATAAAAGTATTAAACATAAAACAACACAGAATGTTTATGTATAAAAGGAAATAAAAGTATTAAACATAAAACAACACAGAATGTTTATGAATAAAAGGAAATAAAGGTATTAAACATAAAAAACACAGAATGTTTATGAATAAAAGGAAATAAAAGTATTAAACATAAAAAACACAGAATGTTTATGAATAAAAGGAAATAAAAGTATTAAACATAAAACAACACAGAATGTTTATGAATAAAAGGAAATAAAAGTATTAAACATAAAACAACACAGAATGTTTATGAATAAAAGGAAATAAAAGTATTAAACATAAAACAACACAGAATGTTTATGAATAAAAGGAAATAAAGGTATTAAACATAAAACAACACAGAATGTTTATGAATAAAAGGAAATAAAGGTATTAAACATAAAACAACACAGAATGTTTATGAATAAAAGGAAATAAAAGTATTAAACATAAAACAACACAGAATGTTTATGAATAAAAGGAAATAAAAGTATTAAACATAAAACAACACAGAATGTTTATGAATAAAAGGAAATAAAGGTATTAAACATAAAAAACACAGAATGTTTATGTATAAAAGGAAATAAAGGTATTAAACATAAAACAACACAGAATGTTTATGTATAAAAGGAAATAAAGGTATTGAACATAAAACAACACAGAATGTTTATGTATAAAAGGAAATAAAGGTATAAACATAAAACAACACAGAATGTTTATGAATAAAAGGAAATAAAGGTATTGAACATAAAACAACACAAAATGTTTATGTATAAAAGGAAATAAAGGTATTAAACATAAAACAACACAGAATGTTTATGTATAAAAGGAAATAAAGGTATTGAACATAAAACAACACAGAATGTTTATGTATAAAAGAAAATAAAGGTATTAAACATAAAACAACACAGAATGTTTATGTATAAAAGGAAATAAAGGTATTGAACATAAAACAACACAGAATGTTTATGTATAAAAGGAAATAAAGGTATAAACATAAAACAACACAGAATGTTTATGAATAAAAGGAAATAAAGGTATTAAACATAAAACAACACAGAATGTTTATGAATAAAAGGAAATAAAAGTATTAAACATAAAACAACACAGAATGTTTATGAATAAAAGGAAATAAAAGTATTAAACATAAAACAACACAGAATGTTTATGAATAAAAGGAAATAAAAGTATTAAACATAAAACAACACAGAATGTTTATGAATAAAAGGAAATAAAGGTATTAAACATAAAACAACACAAAATGTTTATGTATAAAAGGAAATAAAGGTATTAAACATAAAACAACACAGAATGTTTATGTATAAAAGGAAATAAAGGTATTGAACATAAAACAACACAGAATGTTTATGTATAAAAGAAAATAAAGGTATTAAACATAAAACAACACAGAATGTTTATGTATAAAAGGAAATAAAGGTATTGAACATAAAACAACACAGAATGTTTATGTATAAAAGGAAATAAAGGTATAAACATAAAACAACACAGAATGTTTATGAATAAAAGGAAATAAAGGTATTAAACATAAAACAACACAGAATGTTTATGTATAAAAGGAAATAAAGGTATTAAACATAAAACAATACAGAATGTTTATGAATAAAAGGAAATAAAAGCATTAAACATAAAACAACACAGAATGTTTATGTATAAAAGGAAATAAAGGTATTAAACATAAAACAATACAGAATGTTTATGAATAAAAGGAAATAAAAGCATTAAACATAAAACAACACAGAATGTTTATGTATAAAAGGAAATAAAGGTATTAAACATAAAACAACACAGAATGTTTATGAATAAAAGGAAATAAAGGTATTAAACATAAAACAACACAGAATGTTTATGTATAAAAGGAAATAAAGGTATTAAATCTAAAACAATACAGAATGTTTATGTATAAAAGGAAATAAAGGTATTAAACATAAAACAACACGGAATGTTTAAGTATAAAAGGAAATAAAGGTATTAAACATAAAACAACACAGAATGTTTATGTATAAAAGGAAATAAAGGTATTAAACATAAAACAACACGGAATGTTTATGAATAAAAGGAAATAAAGGTATTAAACATAAAACAACACAGAATGTTTATGTATAAAAGGAAATAAAGGTATTAAATCTAAAACAATACAGAATGTTTATGTATAAAAGGAAATAAAGGTATTAAACATAAAACAACACAGAATGTTTATGTATAAAAGGAAATAAAGGTATTAAACATAAAACAACACGGAATGTTTATGAATAAAAGGAAATAAAGGTATTAAACATAAAACAACACAGAATGTTTATGTATAAAAGGAAATAAAGGTATTAAATCTAAAACAATACAGAATGTTTATGTATAAAAGGAAATAAAGGTATTAAACATAAAACAACACAGAATGTTTATGTATAAAAGGAAATAAAGGTATTAAACATAAAACAATACAGAATGTTTATGTATAAAAGGAAATAAAGGGATTAAACATAAAACAACACGGAATGTTTATGTATAAAAGGAAATAAAGGCATTAAACATAAAACAATACAGAATGTTTATGTATAAAAGGAAATAAAGGGATTAAACATAAAACAATACAGAATGTTTATGTATAAAAGGAAATAAAGGTATTAAACATAAAACAACACAGAATGTTTATGTATAAAAGGAAATAAAGGTATTAAACATAAAACAATACAGAATGTTTATGTATAAAAGGGAATAAAGGGATTAAACATAAAACAACACGGAATGTTTATGTATAAAAGGAAATAAAGGCATTAAACATAAAACAACACAGAATGTTTATGTATAAAAGGAAATAAAGGCATTAAACATAAAACAACACAGAATGTTTATGTATAAAAGGAAATAAAGGTATTAAACATAAAACAACACAGAATGTTTATGTATAAAAGGAAATAAAAATATTAAACATAAAACAACACGGAATGTTTATGTATAAAAGGAAATAAAAATATTAAACATAAAACAACACAGAATGTTTATGTATTAAAGGAAATAAAATTATTAAACATAAAACAACACAGAATGTTTATGTATAAAAGGAAATAAAGGTATTAAACATAAAACAACACAGAATGTTTATGTATAAAAGGGAATAAAGGGATTAAACATAAAACAACACGGAATGTTTATGTATAAAAGGAAATAAAGATATTAAACATAAAACAACACAGAATGTTAATGTATAAAAGGAAATAAAGGTATTAAACATAAAACAACACAGAATGTTTATGTATAAAAGGAAATAAAGGTATTAAACATAAAACAGCACAGAATGTTTATGTATAAAATGAAATAAAATTATTTAACATAAAACAACACAGAATGTTTATGTATAAAAGAGAATAAAGGTATTAAACATAAAACAACACAGAATGTTAATGTATAAAAGGGAATAAAGGTATTAAACATAAAACAACACAGAATGTTTATGTATAAAAGGGAATAAAGGGATTAAACATAAAACAACACGGAATGTTTATGTATAAAAGGAAATAAAGGGATTAAACATAAAACAACACAGAATGTTTATGTATAAAAGGGAATAAAGGGATTAAACATAAAACAACACGGAATGTTTATGTATAAAAGGAAATAAAGGGATTAAACATAAAACAACACAGAATGTTTATGTATAAAAGGAAATAAAGGTATTAAACATAAAACAACACAGAATGTTTATGTATAAAAGGGAATAAAGGGATTAAACATAAAACAACACGGAATGTTTATGTATAAAAGGAAATAAAGATATTAAACATAAAACAACACAGAATGTTAATGTATAAAAGGAAATAAAGGTATTAAACATAAAACAACACAGAATGTTTATGTATAAAAGGAAATAAAGGTATTAAACATAAAACAGCACAGAATGTTTATGTATAAAATGAAATAAAATTATTTAACATAAAACAACACAGAATGTTTATGTATAAAAGAGAATAAAGGTATTAAACATAAAACAACACAGAATGTTAATGTATAAAAGGGAATAAAGGTATTAAACATAAAACAACACAGAATGTTTATGTATAAAAGGGAATAAAGGGATTAAACATAAAACAACACGGAATGTTTATGTATAAAAGGAAATAAAGGGATTAAACATAAAACAACACAGAATGTTTATGTATAAAAGGGAATAAAGGGATTAAACATAAAACAACACGGAATGTTTATGTATAAAAGGAAATAAAGGGATTAAACATAAAACAACACAGAATGTTTATGTATAAAAGGAAATAAAGGGATTAAACATAAAACAACACAGAATGTTTATGTACAAAAGGAAATAAAGGTATTAAACATAAAACAACACAGAATGAATATGAGTAAAAGGAAATAAAGGTATTAAACATAAAACAACACAAAATGTTTATGTATAAAAGGAAATAAAGGTATTAAACATAAAACAACACAGAATGTTTATGTATAAAAAGAAATAAAGGGATTAAACATAAAACAACACAGAATGTTTATGTATTAAAGGAAATAAAGGTATTAAACATAAAACAACACAGAATGTTTATGTATAAAAGGAAATAAAGGTATTAAACATAAAACAATACAGAATGTTTATGTATAAAAGGAAATAAAGGGATTAAACATAAAACAACACGGAATGTTTATGTATAAAAGGAAATAAAGGCATTAAACATAAAACAATACAGAATGTTTATGTATAAAAGGAAATAAAGGGATTAAACATAAAACAATACAGAATGTTTATGTATAAAAGGAAATAAAGGTATTAAACATAAAACAACACAGAATGTTTATGTATAAAAGGAAATAAAGGTATTAAACATAAAACAATACAGAATGTTTATGTATAAAAGGGAATAAAGGGATTAAACATAAAACAACACGGAATGTTTATGTATAAAAGGAAATAAAGGCATTAAACATAAAACAACACAGAATGTTTATGTATAAAAGGAAATAAAGGCATTAAACATAAAACAACACAGAATGTTTATGTATAAAAGGAAATAAAGGTATTAAACATAAAACAACACAGAATGTTTATGTATAAAAGGAAATAAAAATATTAAACATAAAACAACACGGAATGTTTATGTATAAAAGGAAATAAAAATATTAAACATAAAACAACACAGAATGTTTATGTATTAAAGGAAATAAAATTATTAAACATAAAACAACACAGAATGTTTATGTATAAAAGGAAATAAAGGTATTAAACATAAAACAACACAGAATGTTTATGTATAAAAGGGAATAAAGGGATTAAACATAAAACAACACGGAATGTTTATGTATAAAAGGAAATAAAGATATTAAACATAAAACAACACAGAATGTTAATGTATAAAAGGAAATAAAGGTATTAAACATAAAACAACACAGAATGTTTATGTATAAAAGGAAATAAAGGTATTAAACATAAAACAGCACAGAATGTTTATGTATAAAATGAAATAAAATTATTTAACATAAAACAACACAGAATGTTTATGTATAAAAGAGAATAAAGGTATTAAACATAAAACAACACAGAATGTTAATGTATAAAAGGGAATAAAGGTATTAAACATAAAACAACACAGAATGTTTATGTATAAAAGGGAATAAAGGGATTAAACATAAAACAACACGGAATGTTTATGTATAAAAGGAAATAAAGGGATTAAACATAAAACAACACAGAATGTTTATGTATAAAAGGGAATAAAGGGATTAAACATAAAACAACACGGAATGTTTATGTATAAAAGGAAATAAAGGGATTAAACATAAAACAACACAGAATGTTTATGTATAAAAGGAAATAAAGGTATTAAACATAAAACAACACAGAATGTTTATGTATAAAAGGGAATAAAGGGATTAAACATAAAACAACACGGAATGTTTATGTATAAAAGGAAATAAAGATATTAAACATAAAACAACACAGAATGTTAATGTATAAAAGGAAATAAAGGTATTAAACATAAAACAACACAGAATGTTTATGTATAAAAGGAAATAAAGGTATTAAACATAAAACAGCACAGAATGTTTATGTATAAAATGAAATAAAATTATTTAACATAAAACAACACAGAATGTTTATGTATAAAAGAGAATAAAGGTATTAAACATAAAACAACACAGAATGTTAATGTATAAAAGGGAATAAAGGTATTAAACATAAAACAACACAGAATGTTTATGTATAAAAGGGAATAAAGGGATTAAACATAAAACAACACGGAATGTTTATGTATAAAAGGAAATAAAGGGATTAAACATAAAACAACACAGAATGTTTATGTATAAAAGGGAATAAAGGGATTAAACATAAAACAACACGGAATGTTTATGTATAAAAGGAAATAAAGGGATTAAACATAAAACAACACAGAATGTTTATGTATAAAAGGAAATAAAGGGATTAAACATAAAACAACACAGAATGTTTATGTACAAAAGGAAATAAAGGTATTAAACATAAAACAACACAGAATGAATATGAGTAAAAGGAAATAAAGGTATTAAACATAAAACAACACAAAATGTTTATGTATAAAAGGAAATAAAGGTATTAAACATAAAACAACACAGAATGTTTATGTATAAAAAGAAATAAAGGGATTAAACATAAAACAACACAGAATGTTTATGTATTAAAGGAAATAAAGGTATTAAACATAAAACAACACAGAATGTTTATGTATAAAAGGAAATAAAGGTATTAAACATAAAACAACACAGAATGTTTATGTATAAAAGGAAATAAAGGTATTAAACATAAAACAACACAAAATGTTTATGTATAAAAGGAAATAAAGGTATTAAACATAAACCAACACAGAATGTTTATGTATAAAAGGAAATAAAGGTATTAAACATAAAACAACACAGAATGTTTATGTATAAAAGGAAATAAAGGTATTAAACATAAAACAACACAGAATGTTTATGTATAAAAGGAAATAAAGGTATTAAACATAAAACAACACAGAATGTTTATGTATAAAAGGAAATAAAGGTATTAAACATAAAACAAAACAGAATGTTTATGTATTAAAGGAAATAAAGGTATTAAACATAAAACAACACAGAATGAATATGAATAAAAGGGAATAAAGGTATTAAACATAAAACAACACAAAATGTTTATGTATAAAAGGAAATAAAGGTATTAAACATAAACCAACACAGAATGTTTATGTATAAAAGGAAATAAAGGTATTAAACATAAAACAACACAGAATGTTTATGTATAAAAGGAAATAAAGGTATTAAACATAAAACAAAACAGAATGTTTATGTATTAAAGGAAATAAAGGTATTAAACATAAAACAACACAGAATGTTTATGTATAAAAGGAAATAAAGGTATTGAACATAAAACAACACAGAATGTTTATGAATAAAAGGAAATAAAGGTATTGAACATAAAACAACACAGAATGTTTATGAATAAAAGGAAATAAAGGTATTAAACATAAAACAACACAGAATGTTTAAGTATAAAAGGAAATAAAGGTATTAAACATAAAACAACACAGAATGTTTATGTATAAAAGGAAATAAAGGTATTAAACATAAAACAACACAGAATGTTTATGTATAAAAGGGAATAAAGGTATTAAACATAAAACAACACAGAATGTTTATGTATAAAAGGAAATAAAGGTATTAAACATAAAACAACACAGAATGTTTATGAATAAAAGGAAATAAAGGTATTAAACATAAAACAACACAGAATGTTTATGAATAAAAGGAAATAAAGGTATTAAACATAAAACAACACAGAATGTTTATGAATAAAAGGAAATAAAGGTATTAAACATAAAACAACACAGAATGTTTATGTATAAAAGGAAATAAAGGTATTAAACATAAAACAACACAGAATGTTTATGTATAAAAGGAAATAAAGGTATTAAACATAAAACAAAACAGAATGTTTATGTATAAAAGGAAATAAAGGTATTAAACATAAAACAACACAGAATGTTTATGAATAAAAGGAAATAAAGGTATTAAACATAAAACAACACAGAATGTTTATGTATTAAAGAAAATAAAGGTATTAAACATAAAACAACACAGAATGTTTATGTATTAAAGAAAATAAAGGTATTAAACATAAAACAACACAGAATGTTTATGTATAAAAGGAAATAAAGGTATTAAACATAAAACAACACAGAATGTTTATGTATTAAAGAAAATAAAGGTATTAAACATAAAACAACACAGAATGTTTATGTATTAAAGAAAATAAAGGTATTAAACATAAAACAACACAGAATGTTTATGTATAAAAGGAAATAAAGGTATTAAACATAAAACAACACAGAATGTTTATGTATAAAAGGAAATAAAGGTATTAAACATAAAACAACACAGAATGTTTATGTATAAAAGGAAATAAAGGTATTAAACATAAAACAACAAAGAATGTTTATCTATAAAAGGAAATAAAGGTATTAAACATAAAACAACACAGAATGTTTATGTATAAAAGGAAATAAAGGTATTAAACATAAAACAACACAGAATGTTTATGTATAAAAGGAAATAAAGGTATTAAACATAAAACAACACAGAATGTTTATGTATAAAAGGAAATAAAGGTATTAAACATAAAACAACACAGAATGTTTATGTATAAAAGCAAATAAAGGTATTAAACATAAAACAACACAGAATGTTTATGTATAAAAGCAAATAAAGGTATTAAACATAAAACAACACAGAATGTTTATGTATAAAAGCAAATAAAGGTATTAAACATAAAACAACACAGAATGTTTATGTTTAAAAGGAAATAAAGGCATTAAACATAAAACAACACAGAATGTTTATGTATAAAAGGAAATAAAGGTATTAAACATAAAACAACACAGAATGTTTATGTATAAAAGCAAATAAAGGTATTAAACATAAAACAACACAGAATGTTTATGTATAAAAGGAAACAAAGGTATTAAACATAAAACAATACAGAATGTTTATGTATAAAAGGAAATAAAGGTATTAAACATAAAACAACAAAGAATGTTTATGTATAAAAGGAAATAAAGGTATTAAACATAAAACAAAACAGAATGTTTATGTATAAAAAGAAATAAAGGTATTAAACATAAAACAACACAGAATGTTTATGTATAAAAGGAAATAAAGGTATTAAACATAAAACAACACAGAATGTATATGAATAAAATGAAATAAAGGTATTAAACATAAAACAACACAGAATGTTTATGTATAAAAGAGAATAAAGGTATTAAACATAAAACAATACAGAATGTTTATGTATAAAAGGAAATAAAGGTATTAAACATAAAACAATACAGAATGTTTATGTATAAAAGGAAATAAAGGTATTAAACATAAAACAAAACAGAATGTTTATGTATAAAAGGAAATAAAGGTATTAAACATAAAACAAAACAGAATGTTTATGTATAAAAAGAAATAAAGGTATAAAACATAAAACAACACAGAATGTTTATGTTTAAAAGGAAATAAAGGTATTAAACATAAAACAACACAGAATGTTTATGTTTAAAAGGAAATAAAGGCATTAAACATAAAACAACACAGAATGTTTATGTATAAAAGGAAATAAAGGTATTAAACATAAAACAACACAGAATGTTTATGTATAAAAGGAAATAAAGGTATTAAACATAAAACAACACAGAATGTTTATGTATAAAAGGAAATAAAGGTATTAAACATAAAACAACACAGAATGTTTATGTTTAAAAGGAAATAAAGGTATTAAACATAAAACAACACAGAATGTTTATGTATAAAAGGAAATAAAGGTATAAAACATAAAACAACACAGAATGTTTATGAATAAAAGGAAATAAAGGTATTAAACATAAAACAACACAAAATGTTTATGTTTAAAAGGAAATAAAGGTATTAAACATAAAACAACACAGAATGTTTATGTATAAAAGGGAATAAAGGTATTAAACATAAAACAACACAGAATGTTTATGTATAAAAGGAAATAAAGGTATTAAACATAAAACAACACAGAATGTTTATGTATAAAAAGAAATAAAGGTATTAAACATAAAACAACACAGAATGTTTATGTATAAAAGGAAATAAAGGTATAAAACATAAAACAACACAGAATGTTTATGAATAAAAGGAAATAAAGGTATTAAACATAAAACAACACAAAATGTTTATGTTTAAAAGGAAATAAAGGTATTAAACATAAACCAACACAGAATGTTTATGTATAAAAGAAAATAAAGGTATTAAACATAAAACAACACAGAATTTTTTATGTATAAAAGGAAATAAAGGTATTAAACATAAAACAACACAGAATGTTTATGTATAAAAGGAAATAAAGATATTAAACATAAAACAACACAGAATGTTTATGTATAAAAGGAAATAAAGGTATTAAACATAAAACAACACATAATGTTTATGTATTAAAGAAAATAAAGGTATTAAACATAAAACAACACATAATGTTTATGTATTAAAGAAAATAAAGGTATTAAACATAAAACAACACAGAATGTTTATGTATTAAAGGAAATAAAATTATTAAACATAAAACAACACAGAATGTTTACGAATAAAAAGAAAACAAAGGTATTAAACATAAAACAACACAGAATGTTAATGTATAAAAGGAAATAAAGGTATTAAACATAAAACAACACAGAATGTTTATGTATAAAAGGAAATAAAGGTATTAAACATAAAACAGCACAGAATGTTTATGTATAAAATGAAATAAAATTATTTAACATAAAACAACACAGAATGTTTATGTATAAAAGAGAATAAAGGTATTAAACATAAAACAACACAGAATGTTAATGTATAAAAGGGAATAAAGGTATTAAACATAAAACAACACAGAATGTTTATGTATAAAAGGGAATAAAGGTATTAAACATAAAACAACACAGAATGTTTGTGTATAAAAGGGAATAAAGGTATTAAACATAAAACAATACAGAATGTTAATGTATAAAAGGAAATAAAGGTATTAAACATAAAACAACACAGAATGTTTATGTATAAAAGGGAATAAAGGTATTAAACATAAAACAACACAGAATGTTTGTGTATAAAAGGAAATAAAGGTATTAAACATAAAACAATACAGAATGTTTATGTATAAAAGGAAATAAAGGTATTAAACATAAAACAACACAGAATGTTTATGTATAAAAGGAAATAAAGGTATTAAACATAAAACAACACAGAATGTTTATGTATAAAAGGGAATAAAGGTATTAAACATAAAACAACACAGAATGTTTATGTATAAAAGGAAATAAAGGTATTAAACATAAAACAACACGGAATGTTTATGTATAAAAGGAAATAAATGGATTAAACATAAAACAACACAGAATGTTTATGTATAAAAGGAAATAAAGGTATTAAACATAAAACAACACAGAATGTTTATGTATAAAAGGAAATAAAGGGATTAAACATAAAACAACACGGAATGTTTATGTATAAAAGGAAATAAAGGTATTAAACATAAAACAAGACAGAATGTTTATGTATAAAAAGAAATAAAGGCATTAAACATAAAACAACACAGAATGTTTATGTATAAAAGGGAATAAAGGGATTAAACATAAAACAACACGGAATGTTTATGTATAAAAGGAAATAAAGGCATTAAACATAAAACAACACAGAATGTTTATGTATAAAAGGAAATAAAGGGATTAAACATAAAACAACACAGAATGTTTATGTATAAAAGGGAATAAAGGGATTAAACATAAAACAACACAGAATGTTTATGTATAAAAGGGAATAAAGGGATTAAACATAAAACAACACGGAATGTTTATGTATAAAAGGAAATAAAGGGATTAAACATAAAACAACACAGAATGTTTATGTATAAAAGGAAATAAAGGGATTAAACATAAAACAACACAGAATGTTTATGTATGAAAGAGAATAAAGGTATTAAACATAAAACAATACAGAATGTTTATGTATAAAAGTGAATAAAGGTATTAAACATAAAACAACACAGAATGTTTATATATAAAAGGAAATAAAGGTATTAAACATAAAACAACACAGAATGTTTAAGTATAAAAGGAAATAAAGGCATTAAACATAAAACAACACAGAATGTTTATGTATAAAAGGAAATAAAGGGATTAAACATAAAACAACACGGAATGTTTATGTATAAAAGGAAATAAAGGTATTAAACATAAAACAACACAGAATGTTTAAGTATAAAAGGAAATAAAGGTATTAAACATAAAACAAAACAGAATGTTTATGTATAAAAGGGAATAAAGGGATTAAACATAAAACAACACAGAATGTTTAAGTATAAAAGGAAATAAAGGTATTAAACATAAAACAACACAGAATGTTTATGTATAAAAGGAAATAAAGGTATTAAACATAAAACAACACAGAATGTTTATGTATAAAAGGGAATAAAGGTATTAAACATAAAACAACACAGAATGTTTATGTATAAAAGGAAATAAAGGTATTAAACATAAAACAACACAGAATGTTTATGAATAAAAGGAAATAAAGGTATTAAACATAAAACAACACAGAATGTTTATGAATAAAAGGAAATAAAGGTATTAAACATAAAACAACACAGAATGTTTATGAATAAAAGGAAATAAAGGTATTAAACATAAAACAACACAGAATGTTTATGTATAAAAGGAAATAAAGGTATTAAACATAAAACAACACGGAATGTTTATGTATAAAAGGAAATAAAGGTATAAACATAAAACAACACAGAATGTTTATGTATAAAAGAAAATAAAGGTATTAAACATAAAACAACACAGAATGTATATGTATAAAAGAGAATAAAGGTATTAAACATAAAACAACACAGAATGTTTATGTATAAAAGGAAATAAAGGTATTAAACATAAAACAAAACAGAATGTTTATGTATAAAAGGAAATAAAGGTATTAAACATAAAACAACACAGAATGTTTATGAATAAAAGGAAATAAAGGTATTAAACATAAAACAACACAGAATGTTTATGAATAAAAGGAAATAAAGGTATTAAACATAAAACAACACAGAATGTTTATGTATTAAAGAAAATAAAGGTATTAAACATAAAACAACACAGAATGTTTATGTATAAAAGGAAAATAAAGGTATTAAACATAAAACAACACAGAATGTTTATGTATAAAAGGAAATAAAGGTATTAAACATAAAACAACACAGAATGTTTATGTATAAAAGGAAATAAAGGTATTAAACATAAAACAACACAGAATGTTTATGTATAAAAGGAAATAAAGGTATTAAACATAAAACAACACAGAATGTTTATGTATAAAAGGAAACAAAGGTATTAAACATAAAACAATACAGAATGTTTATGTATAAAAGGAAATAAAGGTATAAAACATAAAACAACACAGAATGTTTATGTTTAAAAGGAAATAAAGGTATTAAACATAAAACAACACAGAATGTTTATGTTTAAAAGGAAATAAAGGTATAAAACATAAAACAATACAGAATGTTTATGTATAAAAGGAAATAAAGGTATTAAACATAAAACAACACAGAATGTTTATGTATAAAAAGAAATAAAGGTATTAAACATAAAACAACACAGAATGTTTATGGATAAAAAGAAACAAAGGTATTAAACATAAAACAACACAGAATGTTTATGTATAAAAGGAAATAAAGGTATAAAACATAAAACAACACAGAATGTTTATGTATAAAAGGAAATAAAGGTATAAAACATAAAACAACACAGAATGTTTATGTATAAAAAGAAATAAAGGTATTAAACATAAAACAACACAGAATGTTTATGTATAAAAGGAAATAAATGTATTAAACATAAAACAAAACAGAATGTTTATGTATAAAAGGAAATAAAGGTATTAAACATAAAAGAACACAGAATGTTTATATATAAAAGAGAATAAAGGTATTAAACATAAAACAAAACAGAATTTTTATGTATAAAAGGAAATAAAGGTATAAAACATAAAACAACACAGAATGTGTATGTATAAAAGAAAATAAAGGTATTAAACATAAAACAACACAGAATGTTTATGTATAAAAGGAAATAAAAGTATTAAACATAAAACAACACAGAATGTTTATGTATAAAAGGAAATAAAAGTATTAAACATAAAACAACACAGAATGTTGATGTATAAAAGGAAATAAAATTATTAAACATAAAACAACACAGAATGTTTATGTATAAAAGGAAATAAAAGTATTAAACATAAAACAACACAGAATGTTTATGTATAAAAGGAAATAAATGTATTAAACATAAAACAACACAGAATGTTTATGTATAAAAGGAAATAAAAGTATTAAACATAAAACAACACAGAATGTTTATGTATAAAAGGAAATAAAGGTATTAAACATAAAACAACACAGAATGTTTATGTATAAAAGGAAATAAAAGTATTAAACATAAAACAACACAGAATGTTTATGTATAAAAGGAAATAAAGGTATTAAACATAAAACAAAACAGAATGTTTATGTATAAAAGGAAATAAAGGTATTAAACATAAAACAACACAGAATGTTTATGTATAAAAGGAAATAAAGGTATTAAACATAAAACAACACAGAATGTTTATGTATAAAAGGAAATAAAGGTATTAAACATAAAACAACACAGAATGTTTATGTATAAAAGGAAATAAATGTATTAAACATAAAACAACACATAATGTTTATGTATAAAAGGAAATAAAGGTATTAAACATAAAACAACACAGAATGTTTATGTATAAAAGGGAATAAAGGTATTAAACGTAAAACAACACAGAATGTTTATGTATAAAATGAAATAAAGGTATTAAACATAAAACAACACAGAATGTTTATGTATAAAAGGAAATAAAGGTATTAAACATAAAACAACACATAATGTTTATGTATAAAAGGAAATGAAGTTATTAAACATAAAACAACACAGAATGTTTATGTATAAAAGGAAATGAAGTTATTAAACATAAAACAACACAGAATGTTTATGTATAAAAGGAAATGAAGTTATTAAACATAAAACAACACAGAATGTTTATGTATAAAAAGAAACAAAGGTATTAAACATAAAACAAAACAGAATGTTTATGTATAAAAGGAAATGAAGTTATTAAAAAAAAAAAACAGAATGAATATGAATAAAAGGAAATAAAGGCATTAAATATAAAACAACACAGAATGTTTATGTATAAAAGGGAATAAAAGTATTAAACATAAAACAACACAGAATGTTTATGTATAAAAGGAAATAAAGGTATTAAACATAAAAGAACACAGAATGTTTATATATAAAAGAGAATAAAGGTATTAAACATAAAACAAAACAGAATGTTTATGTATAAAAGGAAATAAATGTATTAAACATAAAACAAAACAGAATGTTTATGTATAAAAGGAAATAAAGGTATTAAACATAAAACAACACAGAATGTTTATGTATAAAAGAAAATAAAGGCATTAAACATAAAACAACACAGAATGTTTATGAATAAAAGGGAATAAAGATATTAAACATAAAACAACACAGAATGTTTATGTATAAAAGGAAATAAAGGTATTAAACATAAAACAACACAGAATGTTTATGTATAAAAGGGAATAAAGGTATTAAACGTAAAACAACACAGAATGTTTATGTATAAAATGAAATAAAGGTATTAAACATAAAACAACACATAATGTTTATGTATAAAAAAAATAAAGGCATCAAACATAAAACAACACAGAATGTTTATGTATGAAAGGAAATAAAGGTATTAAACATAAAACAACACAGAATGTTTATGAATAAAAGAAAATAAAGGTATTAAACATAAAACAAAACAGAATGTATATGAATCCAAGGAAATAAAGGCATTAAACATAAAACAACACAGAATGTTTATGTATAAAAGGAAATAAAGGTATGAAACATAAAACAACACAGAATGTTTATGAATAAAAGGAAATAAAGGTATTAAACATAAAACAACACAGAATGTTTATGTATAAAAGGAAATAAAGGTATTAAACATAAAACAACACAGAATGTTTATGTATAAAAGGAAATAAAGGTATTAAACATAAAACAACACAGAATGTTTATGTATAAAAAGAAATAAAGGTATTAAACATAAAACAACACAGAATGTTTATGGATAAAAGGAAATAAAGGTATTAAACATAAAACAACCCAGAATGTTTATATATAAAAAGAAATAAAGGTATTAAACATAAAACAACACAGAATGTTTATGTATAAAAGAGAATAAAGGTATTAACATAAAACAACACAGAATGTTTATGTATAAAAGGGAATAAAAGTATTAAACCTAAAACAATACAGAATGTTTATGAATAAAAGGAAATAAAGGTATTAAACATAAAACAATACAGAATGTTTATGAATAAAAGGAAATAAAGGTATTAAACATAAAACAATACAGAATGTTTATGTATAAAAGGAAATAAAAATATTAAACATAAAACAACACAGAATGTTTATGTATAAAAGGAAATAAAGTTATTAAACATAAAACAACACAGAATGTTTATGTACAAAAGGAAATAAAGGTATTAAACATAAAACAATACAGAATGTTTATGTATAAAAGGAAATAAATGTATTAAACATAAAACAACACAGAATGTTTATGTATAAAAAGAAATAAAGGTATTAAACATAAAACAACACAGAATGTTTATGAATAAAAAGAAATAAAGGTATTAAACATAAAACAACACAGAATGTTTATGAATAAAAAGAAATAAAGGTATTAAACATAAAACAACACAGAATGTTTATGGATAAAAGGAAATAAAGGTATTAAACATAAAACAATACAGAATGTTTATGGATAAAAAGAAATAAAGTTATTAAACATAAAACAACACAGAATGTTTATGAATAAAAAGAAATAAAGTTATTAAACATAAAACAACACAGAATGTTTATGTACAAAAGGAAATAAAGGTATTAAACATAAAACAATACAGAATGTTTATGTATAAAAGGAAATAAATGTATTAAACATAAAACAACACAGAATGTTTATGAATAAAAAGAAATAAAGGTATTAAACATAAAACAACACAGAATGTTTATGAATAAAAAGAAATAAAGTTATTAAACATAAAACAACACAGAATGTTTATGTACAAAAGGAAATAAAGGTATTAAACATAAAACAATACAGAATGTTTATGTATAAAAGGAAATAAATGTATTAAACATAAAACAACACAGAATGTTTATGTATAAAAAGAAATAAAGGTATTAAACATAAAACAACACAGAATGTTTATGAATAAAAAGAAATAAAGGTATTAAACATAAAACAACACAGAATGTTTATGTATAAAAAGAAATAAAGGTATTAAACATAAAACAACACAGAATGTTTATGGATAAAAGGAAATAAAGGTATTAAACATAAAACAACCCAGAATGTTTATATATAAAAAGAAATAAAGGTATTAAACATAAAACAACACAGAATGTTTATGTATAAAAGAGAATAAAGGTATTAACATAAAACAACACAGAATGTTTATGTATAAAAGGGAATAAAAGTATTAAACCTAAAACAATACAGAATGTTTATGAATAAAAGGAAATAAAGGTATTAAACATAAAACAATACAGAATGTTTATGAATAAAAGGAAATAAAGGTATTAAACATAAAACAATACAGAATGTTTATGTATAAAAGGAAATAAAGATATTAAACATAAAACAACACAGAATGTTTATGTATAAAAGGAAATAAAGGCATTAAACATAAAACAACACAGAATGTTTATGTATAAAAGAAAATAAAGGGATTGAACATAAAACAACACAGAATGTTTATGTATAAAAGGAAATAAAGGTATTAAACATAAAACAACACAGAATGTTTATGTATAAAAGGAAATAAAGGCATTAAACATAAAACAACACAGAATGTTTATGTATGAAAGGAAATAAAGGTATTAAACATAAAACAACACAGAATGTTTATGGATAAAAGGAAATAAAGGTATTAAACATAAAACAACACAGAATGTTTATGGATAAAAGGAAATAAAGGTATTAAACATAAAACAACACAGAATGTTTATGTATAAAAAAAATAAAGGCATCAAACATAAAACAACACAGAATGTTTATGTATGAAAGGAAATAAAGGTATTAAACATAAAACAACACAGAATGTTTATGAATAAAAGAAAATAAAGGTATTAAACATAAAACAAAACAGAATGTATATGAATCCAAGGAAATAAAGGCATTAAACATAAAACAACACAGAATGTTTATGTATAAAAGGAAATAAAGGTATGAAACATAAAACAACACAGAATGTTTATGAATAAAAGGAAATAAAGGTATTAAACATAAAACAACACAGAATGTTTATGTATAAAAGGAAATAAAGGTATTAAACATAAAACAACACAGAATGTTTATGTATAAAAGGAAATAAAGGTATTAAACATAAAACAACACAGAATGTTTATGTATAAAAAGAAATAAAGGTATTAAACATAAAACAACACAGAATGTTTATGGATAAAAGGAAATAAAGGTATTAAACATAAAACAACCCAGAATGTTTATATATAAAAAGAAATAAAGGTATTAAACATAAAACAACACAGAATGTTTATGTATAAAAGAGAATAAAGGTATTAACATAAAACAACACAGAATGTTTATGTATAAAAGGGAATAAAAGTATTAAACCTAAAACAATACAGAATGTTTATGAATAAAAGGAAATAAAGGTATTAAACATAAAACAATACAGAATGTTTATGAATAAAAGGAAATAAAGGTATTAAACATAAAACAATACAGAATGTTTATGTATAAAAGGAAATAAAAATATTAAACATAAAACAACACAGAATGTTTATGTATAAAAGGAAATAAAGTTATTAAACATAAAACAACACAGAATGTTTATGTATAAAAGGAAATAAATGTATTAAACATAAAACAACACAGAATGTTTATGTATAAAAAGAAATAAAGGTATTAAACATAAAACAACACAGAATGTTTATGAATAAAAAGAAATAAAGGTATTAAACATAAAACAACACAGAATGTTTATGGATAAAAGGAAATAAAGGTATTAAACATAAAACAACCCAGAATGTTTATATATAAAAAGAAATAAAGGTATTAAACATAAAACAACACAGAATGTTTATGTATAAAAGAAAATAAAGTTATTAAACATAAAACAACACAGAATGTTTATGTATAAAAGGAAATAAAGGTATTAAACATAAAACAACCCAGAATGTTTATATATAAAAAGAAATAAAGGTATTAAACATAAAACAACACAGAATGTTTATGTATAAAAGAAAATAAAGTTATTAAACATAAAACAACACAGAATGTTTATGAATAAAAGGAAATAAAGGTATTAAACATAAAACAACACAGAATGTTTATGTATAAAAGAGAATAAAGGTATTAACATAAAACAACACAGAATGTTTATGTATAAAAGGGAATAAAAGTATTAAACCTAAAACAATACAGAATGTTTATGAATAAAAGGAAATAAAGGTATTAAACATAAAACAATACAGAATGTTTATGAATAAAAGGAAATAAAGGCATTAAACATAAAACAACACAGAATGTTTATGTATAAAAGGAAATAAAGGTATTAAACATAAAACAACACAGAATGTTTATGTATAAAAGGAAATAAAGGTATTAAACATAAAACAACACAGAATGTTTATGTATAAAAGGAAATAAAGGTATTAAACATAAAACAACACAGAATGTTTATGTATAAAAGAGAATAAAGGTATTAAACATAAAACAACACAGAATGTTTATGTATAAAAGGAAATAAAGGTATTAAACATAAAACAACACAGAATGTTTATGTATAAAAGAGAATAATGGTATTAAACATAAAACAACACAGAATGTTTATGTATAAAAGGAAATAAAGGTATTAAACATAAAACAACACAGAATGTTTATGTATAAAAGGAAATAAAGGTATTAAACATAAAACAACACAGAATGTTTATGTATAAAAGGAAATAAAGGTATTAAACATAAAACAACACAGAATGTTTATGTATAAAAGAGAATAAAGGTATTAAACATAAAACAACACAGAATGTTTATGTATAAAAGGAAATAAAGGTATTAAACATCAAACAACACAGAATGTTTATGTATAAAAGAGAATAAAGGTATTAAACATAAAACAACACAGAATGTTTATGTATAAAAGGAAATAAAGGTATTAAACATAAAACAACACAGAATGTTTATGTATAAAAGGAAATAAAGGTATTAAACATAAAACAACACAGAATGTTTATGTATAAAAGGAAATAAAGGTATTAAACATAAAACAACACAGAATGTTTATGTATAAAAGGAAATAAAGGTATTAAACATAAAACAACACAGAATGTTTATGTATAAAAGAGAATAAAGGTATTAAACATAAAACAACACAGAATGTTTATGTATAAAAGGAAATAAAGGTATTAAACATAAAACAACACAGAATGTTTATGTATAAAAGAGAATAAAGGTATCAAACATAAAACAACACAGAATGTTTATGTATAAAAGGAAATAAAGGTATTAAACATAAAACAACACAGAATGTTTATGTATAAAAGGAAATAAAGGTATTAAACATAAAACAACACAGAATGTTTATGTATAAAAGGAAATAAAGGTATTAAACATAAAACAACACAGAATGTTTATGAATAAAAGGAAATAAAGGTATTGAACATCAAACAACACAGAATGTTTATGTATAAAAGGAAATAAAGGTATTAAACATAAAACAACACAGAATGTTTATGTATAAAAGAGAATAAAGGTATTAAACATAAAACAACACAGAATGTTTATGTATAAAAGGAAATAAAGGTATTAAACATAAAACAACACAGAATGTTTATGTATAAAAGGAAATAAAGGTATTAAACATAAAACAACACAGAATGTTTATGTATAAAAGGAAATAAAGGTATTAAACATAAAACAACACAGAATGTTTATGTATAAAAGAGAATAAAGGTATTAAACATAAAACAACACAGAATGTTTATGTATAAAAGGAAATAAAGGTATTAAACATAAAACAACACAGAATGTTTATGTATAAAAGAGAATAAAGGTATTAAACATAAAACAACACAGAATGTTTATGTATAAAAGGAAATAAAGGTATTAAACATAAAACAACACAGAATGTTTATGTATAAAAGGAAATAAAGGTATTAAACATAAAACAACACAGAATGTTTATGTATAAAAGGAAATAAAGGTATTAAACATAAAACAACACAGAATGTTTATGTATAAAAGGAAATAAAGGTATTAAACATAAAACAACAAAGAATGTTTATGAATAAAAGGAAATAAAGTCATTAAACATAAAACAACAAAGAATGTTTATGAATAAAAGGAAATATAGGCATTAAACATAAAACAACACAGAATGTTTATGAATAAAAGGAAATAAAGGCATTAAACATAAAACAACACAGAATGTTTATGTATAAAAGGAAATAAAGGTATTAAACATAAAACAACACAGAATGTTTATGAATAAAAGGAAATAAAGGCATTTAACATTAAACAACACAGAATGTTTATGAATAAAAGGAAATAAAGTCATTAAACATAAAACAACACAGAATGTTTATGAATAAAAGGAAATAAAGTCATTAAACATAAAACAACACAGAATGTTTATGAATAAAAGGAAATAAAGGTATTAAACATTAAACAACACAGAATGTTTATGTATAAAAGGAAATAAAGGCATTAAACATAAAGCAACACAGAATGTTTATGTATAAAAGGAAATAAAAGTATTGAACATAAAACAACACAGAATGTTTATGAATAAAAGGAAATAAAGGCATTAAACATAAAACAACACAGAATGTTTATGAATAAAAGGAAATAAAGGCATTAAACATAAAACAACACAGAATGTTTATGTATAAAAGGAAATAAAGGTATTAAACATAAAACAACACAGAATGTTTATGAATAAAAGGAATAAAGGCATTAAACATAAAACAACAAAGAATGTTTATGAATAAAAGGAAATAAAGTCATTAAACATAAAACAACACAGAATGTTTATGTATAAAAGGAAATAAAGGTATTAAACATAAAACAACACAGAATGTTTATGAATAAAAGGAAATAAAGTCATTAAACATAAAACAACACAGAATGTTTATGAATAAAAGGAAATAAAGGTATTAAACATAAAACAACACAGAATGTTTATGTATAAAAGGAAATAAAGGTATTAAACATAAAACAACACAGAATGTTTATGTATAAAAGGAAATAAAGGTATTAAACATAAAACAACACAGAATGTTTATGAATAAAAGGAAATAAAGTCATTAAACATAAAACAACACAGAATGTTTATGAATAAAAGGAAATAAAGGTATTAAACATAAAACAACACAGAATGTTTATGAATAAAAGGAAATAAAGGCATTAAACATAAAACAACACAGAATGTTTATGAATAAAAGGAAATAAAGGTATTAAACATAAAACAACAAAGAATGTTTATGAATAAAAGGAAATAAAGGCATTAAACATAAAACAACACAGAATGTTTATGAATAAAAGGAAATAAAAGTATTAAACATAAAACAACACAGAATGTTTATGTATAAAAGGAAATAAAGGCATTAAACATAAAACAACACAGAATGTTTATGAATAAAAGGAAATAAAGGTATTAAACATAAAACAACAAAGAATGTTTATGAATAAAAGGAAATAAAGGCATTAAACATAAAACAACACAGAATGGTTATGAATAAAAGGAAATAAAGTCATTAAACATAAAACAACACAGAATGTTTATGAATAAAAGGAAATAAAGGTATTAAACATAAAACAACACAGAATGTTTATGAATAAAAGGAAAAAAAGTCATTAAACATAAAACAACACAGAATGTTTATGAATAAAAGGAAATAAAGGTATTAAACATAAAACAACACAGAATGTTTATGTATAAAAGGAAATAAAGTCATTAAACATAAAACAACAAAGAATGTTTATGAATAAAAGGAAATAAAGGCATTAAACATAAAACAACACAGAATGTTTATGAATAAAAGGAAATAAAGGCATTAAACATAAAACAACACAGAATGTTTATGTATAAAAGGAAATAAAGGTATTAAACATAAAACAACACAGAATGTTTATGAATAAAAGGAAATAAAGTCATTAAACATAAAACAACACAGAATGTTTATGAATAAAAGGAAATAAAGGTATTAAACATAAAACAACACAGAATGTTTATGTATAAAAGGAAATAAAGGTATTAAACATAAAACAACAAAGAATGTTTATGAATAAAAGGAAATAAAGGCATTAAACATAAAACAACACAGAATGGTTATGAATAAAAGGAAATAAAGTCATTAAACATAAAACAACACAGAATGTTTATGAATAAAAGGAAATAAAGGTATTAAACATAAAACAACACAGAATGTTTATGAATAAAAGGAAAAAAAGTCATTAAAAATAAAACAACACAGAATGTTTATGAATAAAAGGAAATAAAGGTATTAAACATAAAACAACACAGAATGTTTATGTATAAAAGGAAATAAAGGTATTAAACATAAAACAACAAAGAATGTTTATGAATAAAAGGAAATAAAGTCATTAAACATAAAACAACACAGAATGTTTATGTATAAAAGGAAATAAAGGTATTAAACATAAAACAACACAGAATGTTTATGTATAAAAAGAAATAAATGGATTAAACATAAAACAACACAGAATGTATTTACATAAAAAGAAAATAAAGGTATTAAACATAAAACAACAGAGAATGTTTATGTATAAAAGGAAATAAAGGTATTAAACATAAAACAACACAGAATGTTTATGTATAAAAGGAAATAAAGATATTAAACATAAAACAACACAGAATGGTTACGTATAAAAGGAAATAAAGGTATTAAACATAAAACAACACAGAATGTTTATGTATACAAGGAAATAAAGATATTAAACATAAAACAACACAGAATGTTTATGTATAAAAGGAAATAAAGGTATTAAACATAAAACAACACAGAATGTTTATGTATAAAAGGAAATAAAAGTATTAAACATAAAACAAACCAGAATGTTTATGTATAAAAGGAAATAAAGGTATTAAACATAAAACAACACAGAATGTTTATGTATAAAAGGAAATAAAGGCATTAAACATAAAACAACACAGAATGTTTATGTATAAAAGGAAATAAAGGTATTAAACATAAAACAAAACAGAATGTTTATGTATAAAAGAGAATAAAGGTATTAAACATAAAACAACACAGAATGTTTATGTATAAAAGGAAATAAAGGTATTAAACATAAAACAACACAGAATGTTTATGTATAAAAGGAAATAAAGGCATTAAACATAAAACAACACAGAATGTTTATGTATAAAAGGAAATAAAGGCATTAAACATAAAACAACACAGAATGTTTATGTATAAAAGGAAATAAAGGTATTAAACATAAAACAACACAGAATGTTTATGAATAAAAGGAAATAAAGGTATTAAACATAAAACAACACAGAATGTTTATGAATAAAAGGAAATAAAGGCATTAAACATAAAACAACACAGAATGTTTATGAATAAAAGGAAATAAAGGCATTAAACATAAAACAACACAGAATGTTTATGTATAAAAGGAAATAAAGGCATTAAACATAAAACAACACAGAATGTTTATGTATAAAAGGAAATAAAGGTATTAAACATAAAACAACACAGAATGTTTATGAATAAAAGGAAATAAAGGTATTAAACATAAAACAACAAAGAATGTTTATGAATAAAAGGAAATAAAGGCATTAAACATAAAACAACACAGAATGTTAATGTATAAAAGGAAATAAAGGCATTAAACATAAAACAACACAGAATGTTTATGAATAAAAGGAAATAAAGGTATTAAACATAAAACAACACAGAATGTTTATGTATAAAAGGAAATAAAGGCATTAAACATAAAACAACACAGAATGTTTATGAATAAAAGGAAATAAAGGTATTAAACATAAAACAACACAGAATGTTTATGTATAAAAGGAAATAAAGGCATTAAACATAAAACAACACAGAATGTTAATGTATAAAAGGAAATAAAGGCATTAAACATAAAACAACACAGAATGTTTATGTATAAAAGGAAATAAAGGTATTAAACATAAAACAACACAGAATGTTTATGAATAAAAGGAAATAAAGGTATTAAACATAAAACAACAAAGAATGTTTATGAATAAAAGGAAATAAAGGCATTAAACATAAAACAACACAGAATGTTAATGTATAAAAGGAAATAAAGGCATTAAACATAAAACAACACAGAATGTTTATGAATAAAAGGAAATAAAGGTATTAAACATAAAACAACACAGAATGTTTATGTATAAAAGGAAATAAAGGCATTAAACATAAAACAACACAGAATGTTTATGAATAAAAGGAAATAAAGGTATTAAACATAAAACAACACAGAATGTTTATGTATAAAAGGAAATAAAGGCATTAAACATAAAACAACACAGAATGTTTATGTATAAAAGGAAATAAAGGCATTAAACATAAAACAACACAGAATGTTTATGTATAAAAGGAAATAAAGGTATTAAACATAAAACAACACAGAATGTTTATGAATAAAAGGAAATAAAGGTATTAAACATAAAACAACACAGAATGTTTATGAATAAAAGGAAATAAAGGCATTAAACATAAAACAACACAGAATGTTTATGAATAAAAGGAAATAAAGGCATTAAACATAAAACAACACAGAATGTTTATGTATAAAAGGAAATAAAGGCATTAAACATAAAACAACACAGAATGTTTATGTATAAAAGGAAATAAAGGTATTAAACATAAAACAACACAGAATGTTTATGAATAAAAGGAAATAAAGGTATTAAACATAAAACAACACAGAATGTTTATGAATAAAAGGAAATAAAGGCATTAAACATAAAACAACACAGAATGTTTATGAATAAAAGGAAATAAAGGCATAAAACATAAAACAACACAGAATGTTTATGTATAAAAGGAAATAAAGGCATTAAACATAAAACAACACAGAATGTTTATGTATAAAAGGAAATAAAGATATTAAACATAAAACAACACAGAATGTTTATGTATAAAAGGAAAAAAAGGTATTAAACATAAAACAACACAGAATGTTAATGTATAAAAGAATATAAAGGTATTAAACATAAAACAACACAGAATGTTTATGTATAAAAGGAAATAAAGGTATTAAACATAAAACAACACAGTATGTTTATGTATAAAAGGAAATAAAGGTATTAAACATAAAACAACACATAATGTTTATGTATAAAAGAATATAAAGGTATTAAACATTAAACAAAAGAGAATGTTTGTGTATAAAAGGAAATAAAGTTATTAAACATAAAACAACACAGAATGTTTATGTATGAAAGGAAATAAAGGTATTAAACATAAAACAACACAGAATGTTTATGTATAAAAGGAAATAAAGGTATTAAACATAAAACAACACAGAATGTTTATGTATAAAAGGAAAAAAAGGTATTAAACATAAAACAACACAGAATGTTAATGTATAAAAGAATATAAAGGTATTAAACATAAAACAACACAGAATGTTTATATATAAAAGGAAATAAAGGTATTAAACATAAAACAACACAGTATGTTTATGTATAAAAGGAAATAAAGGTATTAAACATTAAACAAAAGAGAATGTTTGTGTATAAAAGGAAATAAAGTTATTAAACATAAAACAACACATAATGTTTATGTATAAAAGGAAATAAAGGTATTAAACATAAAACAACACAGAATGTTTATGTATAAAAGGAAATAAAGGCATTAAAACTAAAACAACACGGAATGTTTATGTATAAAAGAGAATAAAGGTATAAAAATTAAACAACACAGAATGTTAATGTATAAAATAAAATAAAGGTATTAAACATAAAACAACACAGAATGTTTATGTATAAAAGGAAATAATGGTATTAAACATAAAACAAAACAGAATGTTTATGTATAAAAGGAAATAAAGGTATTAAACATAAAACAACACAGAATGTTTATGTATAAAAGGAAATAAAGGTATTAAACATAAAACAACACAGAATGTTTATGTATAAAAGAGAATAAAGGTATTAAACATAAAACAAAACAGAATGTTTATGTATAAAAGGAAATAAAGGTATTAAACATAAAACAACACAGAATGTTCATGTATAAAAGGAAAAAAAGGTATTAAACATAAAACAACACAGAATGTTTATGTATAAAAGGAAAAAAAGGTATTAAACATAAAGCTACACAGAATGTTTATGTATAAAAGAAAATAAAAGTATTAAACATAAAACAACACAGAATGTTTATGTATGAAAGGAAATAAAGGTATTAAACATAAAACAACACAGAATGTTTATGTATAAAAGGAAAAAAAGGTATTAAACATAAAACAACACAGAATGTTTATGTATAAAAGAGAAGAAAGGTATTAAACATAAAACAACACAGAATGTTTATGTATAAAAGGAAATAAAGGTATTAAACATAAAACAACACAGTATGTTTATGTATAAAAGGAAATAAAAGTATTAAACATTAAACAAAAGAGAATGTTTGTGTATAAAAGGAAATAAAGTTATTAAACATAAAACAACACATAATGTTTATGTATAAAAGGAAATAAAGGTATTGAACATAAAACAACACAGAATGTTTATGTATAAAAGGAAATAAAGGCATTAAAACTAAAACAACACGGAATGTTTATGTATAAAAGAGAATAAAGGTATAAAAATTAAACAACACAGAATGTTAATGTATAAAATAAAATAAAGGTATTAAACATAAAACAACACAGAATGTTTATGTATAAAAGGAAATAATGGTATTAAACATAAAACAAAACAGAATGTTTATGTATAAAAGGAAATAAAGGTATTAAACATAAAACAACACAGAATGTTTATGTATAAAAGGAAATAAAGGTATTAAACATAAAACAACACAGAATGTTTATGTATAAAAGAGAATAAAGGTATTAAACATAAAACAAAACAGAATGTTTATGTATAAAAGGAAATAAAGGTATTAAACATAAAACAACACAGAATGTTCATGTATAAAAGGAAAAAAAGGTATTAAACATAAAACAACACAGAATGTTTATGTATAAAAGGAAAAAAAGGTATTAAACATAAAGCTACACAGAATGTTTATGTATAAAAGAAAATAAAAGTATTAAACATAAAACAACACAGAATGTTTATGTATGAAAGGAAATAAAGGTATTAAACATAAAACAACACAGAATGTTTATGTATAAAAGGAAAAAAAGGTATTAAACATAAAACAACACAGAATGTTTATGTATAAAAGGAAAAAAAGGTATTAAACATAAAACAACACAGAATGTTTATGTATAAAAAGAAATAAAGGTATTAAACATAAAACAACACAGAATGTTTATGTATAAAAGGAAATAAAGGTATTAAACATAAAACAACACAGAATGTTTATGTATAAAAGGAAATAAATGGATTAAACATAAAACAACACAGAATGTTTATGTATAAAAGGAAATAAAGGTATTAAACATAAAACAACACAGAATGTTTATGTATAAAAGGAAATAAAGGTATTAAACATAAAACAACACAGAATGTTTATGTATAAAAGAAAATAAAGGTATTAAACATAAAACAACACAGAATGTTTATGAATAAAAGGAAATAAAGGCATTAAAACTAAAACAACACGGAATGTTTATGTATAAAAGAGAATAAAGGTATAAAAATTAAACAACACAGAATGTTAATGTATAAAATAAAATAAAGGTATTAAACATAAAACAACACAGAATGTTTATGTATAAAAGGAAATAAATGGATTAAACATAAAACAACACAGAATGTTTATGTATAAAAGGAAATAAAGGTATTAAACATAAAACAACACAGAATGTTTATGAATAAAAGGAAATAAAGGCATTAAAACTAAAACAACACGGAATGTTTATGTATAAAAGAGAATAAAGGTATAAAAATTAAACAACACAGAATGTTAATGTATAAAATAAAATAAAGGTATTAAACATAAAACAACACAGAATGTTTATGTATAAAAGGAAATAAATGGATTAAACATAAAACAACACAGAATGTTTATGTATAAAAGAAAATAAAGGTATTAAACATAAAACAACACAGAATGTTTATGAATAAAAGGAAATAAAGGCATTAAAACTAAAACAACACGGAATGTTTATGTATAAAAGAGAATAAAGGTATAAAAATTAAACAACACAGAATGTTAATGTATAAAATAAAATAAAGGTATTAAACATAAAACAACACAGAATGTTTATGTATAAAAGGAAATAATAGTATTAAACATAAAACAAAACAGAATGTTTATGTATAAAAGGAAATAAAGGTATTAAACATAAAACAACACAGAATGTTTATGTATAAAAAGAAATAAAGGTATTAAACATAAAACAACACAGAATGTTTATGTATAAAAAGAAATAAAGTCATTAAACATAAAACAAAACAGAATGTTTATGTATAAAAGGAAACAAAGGTATTAAACATAAAACAACACAGAATGTTTATGTATAAAAGGAAAAAAAGGTATTAAACATAAAACAACACAGAATGTTTATGTATAAAAAGAAATAAAGGTATTAAACATAAAACAACACAGAATGTTTATGTATAAAAGGAAATAAAGGTATTAAACATAAAACAACACAGAATGTTTATGTATAAAAGGAAATAAAGGCATTAAACATAAAACAACACAGAATGTTTATGTATAAAAAGAAATAAAGGTATTAAACATAAAACAACACAGAATGTTTATGTATAAAAAGAAATAAAGTCATTAAACATAAAACAACACAGAATGTTTATGTATAAAAGGAAATAAATGGATTAAACATAAAACAACACAGAATGTTTATGTATAAAAGGAAATAAAGGTATTAAACATAAAACAACACAGAATGTTTATGTATAAAAGGAAATAAAGGTATTAAACATAAAACAACACAGAATGTTTATGTATAAAAGGAAATAAAGGTATTAAACATAAAACAACACAGAATGTTTATGAATAAAAGGAAATAAAGGCATTAAAACTAAAACAACACGGAATGTTTATGTATAAAAGAGAATAAAGGTATAAAAATTAAACAACACAGAATGTTAATGTATAAAATAAAATAAAGGTATTAAACATAAAACAACACAGAATGTTTATGTATAAAAGGAAATAATAGTATTAAACATAAAACAAAACAGAATGTTTATGTATAAAAGGAAATAAAGGTATTAAACATAAAACAACACAGAATGATTATGTATAAAAGGAAATAAAGGTATTGAACATAAAACAACACAGAATGTTTATGTATAAAAGAGAATAAAGGTATTAAACATAAAACAACACAGAATGTTTATGTATAAAAGGAAATAAAGGTATTAAACATAAAACAAAACAGAATGTTTATGTATAAAAAGAAATAAAGGTATTAAACATAAAACAACACAGAATGTTTATGTATAAAAGGAAATAAAGGTATTAAACATAAAACAACGCAGAATGTTTATGTATAAAAGGAAATAAAGGTATTAAACATAAAACAACACAGAATGTTTATGTATAAAAGGAAATAAAGGTATCAAAGATAAAACAACACAGAATGTTGATGTATAAAAGGAAATAAAGGTATTAAACATAAAACAACACAGAATGTTTATGTATAAAAGAGAAGAAAGGTATTAAACATAAAACAACACAGAATGTTTATGTATAAAAGGAAATAAAGGTATTAAACATAAAACAACACAGAATGTTTATGAATAAAAGGAAATAAAGGCATTAAACATAAAACAACACAGAATGTTTATGTATAAAAGGAAATAAAGGTATTAAACATAAAACAACACAGAATGTTTATGTATAAAAGAGAAGAAAGGTATTAAACATAAAACAACACAGAATGTTTATGTATAAAAGGAAATAAAGGTATTAAACATAAAGCTACACAGAATGTTTATGTATAAAAGAGAAGAAAGGTATTAAACATAAAACAACACAGAATGTTTATGAATAAAATGAAATGAAGGCATTAAACATAAAACAACACAGAATGTTGATGTATAAAAAGAAAATAAAGGTATTAAACATAAAACAACACAGAATGTTTATGTATAAAAGAGAAGAAAGGTATTAAACATAAAACAACACAGAATGTTTATGTATAAAAGGAAATAAAGGTATTAAACATAAAACAACACAGAATGTTTATGAATAAAAGGAAATAAAGGCATTAAACATAAAACAACACAGAATATTTATGTATAAAAGGAAATAAATGTATTAAACATAAAACAACACAGAATGTTAATGTATAAAAGAGAATAAAGGTATTAAACATAAAACAACACAGAATGATTAATAAAAAGGTATTAAACATATATGAATAAAATGAAATAAAGGTATTAAACATAAAACAACACAGAATGTTTATGTATAAAAGGAAATAAAAGTATTAAACATAAAACAACACAGAATGTTTATGTATAAAAGAAAATAAAAGTATGAAACATAAAACAACACAGAATGTTTATGTATAAAAGGAAATAAAGGTATTAAACATAAAACAACACAGAATGTTTATGTATAAAAGAAAATAAAGGTATTAAACATAAAACAACACAGAATGTTTATGTATAAAAGAAAATAAAGGTATTAAACATAAAACAACACAGAATGTTTATGAATAAAAGGAAATAAAGGTATTAAACATAAAACAACACAGAATGTTTATGTATAAAAGGAAATAAAGGTATTAAACATAAAACAACACAGAATGTTTATGTATAAAAGGAAATAAAGGTATTAAACATAAAACAACACAGAATGTTTATGTATAAAAGGAAATAAAGGTATTAAACATAAAACAACACAGAATGTTTATGTATAAAAGAAAATAAAGGTATTAAACATAAAACAACACAGAATGTTTATGAATAAAAGGAAATAAAGGTATTAAACATAAAACAATACAGAATGTTTATGTATAGAAGGAAATAAAGGTATTAAACATAAAACAACACAGAATGTTTATGTATAAAAGGAAATAAAGGTATTAAACATAAAACAACACAGAATGTTTATGTATAAAAGGAAATAAAGGCATTAAACATAAAACAACACAGAATGTTTATGTATAAAAGAAAATAAAGGTATTAAACATAAAACAACACAGAATGTTTATGAATAAAATGAAATGAAGGCATTAAACATAAAACAACACAGAATGTTGATGTATAAAAAGAAAATAAAGGTATTAAACATAAAACAACACAGAATGTTTATGTATAAAAGAGAAGAAAGGTATTAAACATAAAACAACACAGAATGTTTATGTATAAAAGGAAATAAAGGTATTAAACATAAAACAACACAGAATGTTTATGAATAAAAAGAAATAAAGGCATTAAACATAAAACAACACAGAATGTTTATGTATAAAAAGAAAATAAAGGTATTAAACATAAAACAACACAGAATGTTTATGTATAAAAAAAATAAAGGCATTAAACATAAACCAACACAGAATGTTTATGTATGAAAGGAAATAAAGGTATTAGACATCAAACAACACAGAATGTTTATGTATAAAAGGAAATAAAGGTATTAAACATAAAACAACACAGAATGTTTATGTATAAAAGAAAATAAAGGTATTAAACATAAAACAACACAGAATATTTATGTATAAAAGGAAATAAAGGTATTAAACATAAAACAACACAGAATATTTATGTATAAAAGAAAATAAAGGTATTAAACATAAAACAACACAGAATGTTTATGTATGAAAGGAAATAAAGGTATTAAACATAAAACAACACAGAATGTTTATGTATAATAGGAAATAAAGGTATTAAACATAAAACAACACAGAATGTTTATGTATAAAAGAAAATAAAGGTATTAAACATAAAACAACACAGAATATTTATGTATAAAAGAGAATAAAGGTATCAAACATAAACCAACACAGAATGTTTATGTATAAAAGGAAATAAAGGTATTAAACATAAAACAAAACAGAATGTATATGAATAAAAGGAAATAAAGGTATAAAACATAAAACAACACAGAATGTTTATGTATAAAAGTAAATAAATGTATTAAACATAAAACAACACAGAATGTTAATGTATAAAAGAGAATAAAGGTATTAAACATAAAACAACACAGAATGATTAATAAAAAGGTATTAAACATATATGAATAAAATGAAATAAAGGTATTAAACATAAAACAACACAGAATGTTTATGTATAAAAAGAAAATAAAAGTATTAAACATAAAACAACACAGAATGTTTATGTATAAAAGAAAATAAAAGTATGAAACATAAAACAACACAGAATGTTTATGTATAAAAGAGAATAAAGGTATTAAACATGAAACAACACAGAATGGTTATGTATAAAAGGAAATAAAGGTATTAAACATAAAACAACACAGAATGTTAATGTATAAAAGGAAATAAAGGTATTAAACATAAAACAACAAAGAATGTTTATGTATAAAAGAAAATAAAAGTATGAAACATAAAACAACACAGAATGTTTATGTATAAAAGAGAATAAAGGTATTAAACATAAAACAAAACAGAATGTTTATGTATAAAAGGAAATAAAGGTATTAAACATAAAACAACACAGAATGTTTATGAATAAAAGGAAATAAAGGTATTAAACATAAAACAACACAGAATGTTTATGTATAAAAGGAAATAAAGGTATTAAACATAAAACAACACAGAATGTTTATGAATAAAAGGAAATAAAGGCATTAAACATAAAACAACACAGAATGGTTATGAATAAAAGGAAATAAAGGTATTAAACATAAAAAAACACAGAATGTTTATGTATAAAAGAAAATAAAAGTATGAAACATAAAACAACACAGAATGTTTATGAATAAAAGGAAATAAAGGTATTAAACATAAAACAACACAGAATGTTTATGTATAAAAGGAAATAAAGGTATTGAACATAAAACAACACAGAATGTTTATGTATAAAAGAGAATAAAGGTATTAAACATAAAACAAAACAGAATGTTTATGTATAAAAGGAAATAAAGGTATTAAACATAAAACAACACAGAATGTTTATGTATAAAAGGAAATAAAGGTATCAAACATAAAACAACACAGAATGTTTATGTATAAAAGGAAATAAAGGTATTAAACATAAAACAACACAGAATGTTTATGTATAAAAGGAAATAAAGGTATTAAACATAAAACAACACAGAATGTTTATGTATAAAAGGAAAAAAAGGTATTAAACATAAAACAACACAGAATGTTTATGTATAAAAGGAAATAAAGGTATTAAACATAAAACAACACAGAATGTTTATGTATAAAAGGAAATAAAGGTATCAAACATAAAACAACACAGAATGTTTATGTATAAAAGGAAATAAAGGTATTAAACATAAAACAACACAGAATGTTTATGTATAAAAGGAAATAAAGGTATCAAACATAAAACAACACAGAATGTTTATGTATAAAAGGAAATAAAGGTATTGAACATAAAACAACACAGAATGTTTATGTATAAAAGAGAATAAAGGTATTAAACATAAAACAAAACAGAATGTTTATGTATAAAAGGAAATAAAGGTATTAAACATAAAACAACACAGAATGTTTATGTATAAAAGGAAATAAAGGTATCAAACATAAAACAACACAGAATGTTTATGTATAAAAGGAAATAAAGGTATTAAACATAAAACAACATAGAATGTTTATGTATAAAAGGAAATAAAGGTATTAAACATAAAACAACACAGAATGTTTATGTATAAAAGGAAATAAAGGTATTAAACATAAAACAACACAGAATGTTTATGTATAAAAGGAAAAAAAGGTATTAAACATAAAACAACACAGAATGTTTATGTATAAAAGGAAATAAAGGTATCAAACATAAAACAACACAGAATGTTTATGTATAAAAGGAAATAAAGGTATCAAACATAAAACAAAACAGAATGTTTATGTATAAAAGGAAATAAAGGTATTAAACATAAAACAACACAGAATGTTTATGTATAAAAGGAAATAAAGGTATCAAACATAAAACAACACAGAATGTTTATGTATAAAAGAGAATAAAGGTATTAAACATAAAACAACACAGAATGTTTATGTATAAAAGGAAATAAAGGTATCAAACATAAAACAAAACAGAATGTTTATGTATAAAAGGAAATAAAGGTATTAAACATAAAACAACACAGAATGTTTATGTATAAAAGGAAATAAAGGTATCAAACATAAAACAACACAGAATGAATATGAATAAAAGGAAATAAAGGTATTAAACATAAAACAACACAGAATGTTTATGTATAAAAGGAAATAAAGGTATTAAACATAAAACAACACAGAATGTTTATGTATAAAAGGAAATAAAGGTATTAAACATAAAACAACACAGAATGTTTATGTATAAAAGGAAATAAAGGTATTAAACATAAAACAACACAGAATGTTTATGTATAAAAGGAAAAAAAGGTATTGAACATAAAACAACACAGAATGTTTATGTATAAAAGGAAATAAAGGCATTAAAACTAAAACAACACGGAATGTTTATGTATAAAAGAGAATAAAGGTATAAAAATTAAACAACACAGAATGTTAATGTATAAAATAAAATAAAGGTATTAAACATAAAACAACACAGAATGTTTATGTATAAAAGGAAATAATGGTATTAAACATAAAACAAAACAGAATGTTTATGTATAAAAGGAAATAAAGGTATTAAACATAAAACAACACAGAATGTTTATGTATAAAAGGAAATAAAAGTATTAAATATAAAACAACACAGAATGTTTATGTATAAAAGGAAATAAAGGTATTGAACATAAAACAACACAGAATGTTTATGAATAAAAGGAAATAAAGGTATTAAACATAAAACAACACAGAATGTTTATGTATAAAAGAAAATAAAGGTATTAAACATAAAACAACACAGAATGTTTATGAATAAAAGGAAATAAAGGTATTAAACATAAAACAACACAGAATGTTTATGTATAAAAGGAAATAAAGGTATTAAACATAAAACAACACAGAATGTTTATGAATAAAAGGAAATAAAGGTATTAAACATAAAACAACACAGAATGTTTATGAATAAAAGGAAATAAAGGTATTAAACATAAAACAACACAGAATGTTTATGAATAAAAGGAAATAAAGGCATTAAACATAAAACAACACAGAATGTTTATGAATAAAAGGAAATAAAGGTATTAAACATAAAACAACACAGAATGTTTATGTATAAAAGGAAATAAAGGTATTGAACATAAAACAACACAGAATGTTTATGAATAAAAGGAAATAAAGGTATTAAACATAAAACAACACAGAATGTTTATGTATAAAAGGAAATAAAGGTATTAAACATAAAACAACACAGAATGTTTATGAATAAAAGGAAATAAAGGTATTAAACATAAAACAACACAGAATGTTTATGTATAAAAGGAAATAAAGGTATTAAACATAAAACAACACAGAATGTTTATGTATAAAAGAAAATAAAGGTATTAAACATAAAACAACACAGAATGTTTATGTATAAAAGAAAATAAAGGTATTAAACATAAAACAACACAGAAAACATAAAACAACACAGAATGTTTATGAATAAAAGGAAATAAAGGTATTAAACATAAAACAACACAGAATGTTTATGTATAAAAGGAAATAAAGGTATTGAACATAAAACAACACAGAATGTTTATGAATAAAAGGAAATAAAGGTATTAAACATAAAACAACACAGAATGTTTATGTATAAAAGAAAATAAAGGTATTAAACATAAAACAACACAGAATGTTTATGTATAAAAGGAAATAAAGGTATTAAACATAAAACAACACAGAATGTTTATGAATAAAAGGAAATAAAGGTATTAAACATAAAACAACACAGAATGTTTATGTATAAAAGGAAATAAAGGTATTAAACATAAAACAACACAGAATGTTTATGTATAAAAGGAAATAAAGGTATTAAACATAAAACAACACAGAATGTTTATGTATAAAAGGAAATAAAGGTATTAAACATAAAACAACACAGAATGTTTATGAATAAAAGGAAATAAAGGTATTAAACATAAAACAACACAGAATGTTTATGTATAAAAGGAAATAAAGGTATTAAACATAAAACAACACAGAATGTTTATGTATAAAAGAGAAATAAAGGTATTGAACCTAAAACAACACAGAATGTTTATGAATAAAAGGAAACAAAGGTATTAAACATAAAACAACACAGAATGTTTATGAATAAAAGGAAACAAAGGTATTGAACATAAAACAACACAGAATGTTTATGTATAAAAGGAAATAAAGGTATTAAACATAAAACAACACAGAATGTTTATGAATAAAAGGAAACAAAGGTATTAAACATAAAACAACACAGAATGTTTATGAATAAAAGGAAATAAAGGTATTAAACATAAAACAACACAGAATGTTTATGTATAAAAGGAAATACAGGTATTAAACATAAAACAACACAGAATGTTTATGAATAAAAGGAAATAAAGGTATGAAACATAAAACAACACAGAATGTTTATGTATAAAAGGAAATAAAGGTATTAAACATAAAACAACACAGAATGTTTATGTATAAAAGGGAATAAAGGTATTAAACATAAAACAACACAGAATGTTTATGTATAAAAGGAAATAAAGGTATTAAACATAAAACAACACAGAATGTTTATGTATAAAAGAGAAATAAAGGTATTGAACCTAAAACAACACAGAATGTTTATGAATAAAAGGAAACAAAGGTATTAAACATAAAACAACACAGAATGTTTATGAATAAAAGGAAATAAAGGTATTAAACATAAAACAACACAGAATGTTTATGTATAAAAGGAAATACAGGTATTAAACATAAAACAACACAGAATGTTTATGAATAAAAGGAAATAAAGGTATGAAACATAAAACAACACAGAATGTTTATGTATAAAAGGAAATAAAGGTATTAAACATAAAACAACACAGAATGTTTATGTATAAAAGGGAATAAAGGTATTAAACATAAAACAACACAGAATGTTTATGTATAAAAGGAAATAAAGGTATTAAACATAAAACAACACAGAATGTTTATGTATAAAAGAGAAATAAAGGTATTGAACCTAAAACAACACAGAATGTTTATGAATAAAAGGAAACAAAGGTATTAAACATAAAACAACACAGAATGTTTATGAATAAAAGGAAACAAAGGTATTGAACATAAAACAACACAGAATGTTTATGTATAAAAGGAAATAAAGGTATTAAACATAAAACAACACAGAATGTTTATGAATAAAAGGAAATAAAGGTATTAAACATAAAACAACACAGAATGTTTATGTATAAAAGGAAATAAAGGTATTAAACATAAAACAACACAGAATGTTTATGTATAAAAGAGAAATAAAGGTATTGAACCTAAAACAACACAGAATGTTTATGAATAAAAGGAAACAAAGGTATTAAACATAAAACAACACAGAATGTTTATGAATAAAAGGAAACAAAGGTATTAAACATAAAACAACACAGAATGTTTATGTATAAAAGGAAATAAAGGTATTGAACATAAAACAACACAGAATGTTTATGTATAAAAGGAAATAAAGGTATTAAACATAAAACAACACAGAATGTTTATGTATAAAAGGAAATAAAGGTATTAAACATAAAACAACACAGAATGTTTATGTATAAAAGGAAACAAAGGTATTAAACATAAAACAACACAGAATGTTTATGTATAAAAGGAAACAAAGGTATTAAACATAAAACAACACAGAATGTTTATGTATAAAAGAGAAATAAAGGTATTGAACCTAAAACAACACAGAATGTTTATGAATAAAAGGAAACAAAGGTATTAAACATAAAACAACACAGAATGTTTATGAATAAAAGGAAACAAAGGTATTGAACATAAAACAACACAGAATGTTTATGTATAAAAGGAAATAAAGGTATTAAACATAAAACAACACAGAATGTTTATGAATAAAAGGAAATAAAGGTATTAAACATAAAACAACACAGAATGTTTATGTATAAAAGGAAATAAAGGTATTAAACATAAAACAACACAGAATGTTTATGTATAAAAGGAAACAAAGGTATTAAACATAAAACAACACAGAATGTTTATGTATAAAAGGAAATAAAGGTATTAAACATAAAACAACACAGAATGTTTATGTATAAAAGAGAAATAAAGGTATTGAACCTAAAACAACACAGAATGTTTATGAATAAAAGGAAACAAAGGTATTAAACATAAAACAACACAGAATGTTTATGTATAAAAGAGAAATAAAGGTATTGAACCTAAAACAACACAGAATGTTTATGAATAAAAGGAAACAAAGGTATTAAACATAAAACAACACAGAATGTTTATGAATAAAAGGAAACAAAGGTATTGAACATAAAACAACACAGAATGTTTATGTATAAAAGGAAATAAAGGTATTAAACATAAAACAACACAGAATGTTTATGAATAAAAGGAAATAAAGGTATTAAACATAAAACAACACAGAATGTTTATGTATAAAAGGAAATAAAGGTATTAAACATAAAACAACACAGAATGTTTATGTATAAAAGAGAAATAAAGGTATTGAACCTAAAACAACACAGAATGTTTATGAATAAAAGGAAACAAAGGTATTAAACATAAAACAACACAGAATGTTTATGAATAAAAGGAAACAAAGGTATTAAACATAAAACAACACAGAATGTTTATGTATAAAAGGAAATAAAGGTATTGAACATAAAACAACACAGAATGTTTATGTATAAAAGGAAATAAAGGTATTAAACATAAAACAACACAGAATGTTTATGTATAAAAGGAAATAAAGGTATTAAACATAAAACAACACAGAATGTTTATGTATAAAAGGAAATAAAGGTATTAAACATAAAACAACATAGAATGTTTATGTATAAAAGGAAATAAAGGTATTAAACATAAAACAACACAGAATGTTTATGTATAAAAGGAAATAAAGGTATTAAACATAAAACAACACAGAATGTTTATGTATAAAAGGAAACAAAGGTATTAAACATAAAACAACACAGAATGTTTATGTATAAAAGGAAACAAAGGTATTAAACATAAAACAACACAGAATGTTTATGTATAAAAAGGAATGAAAGGGATTGAACATAAAACAACAGAGAATGTTTATGTATAAAAGAGAATAAAGGTATTGAACATAAAACAACAGAGAATGTTTATGTATAAAAGGAAATAAAGGTATTAAACATAAAACAACACAGAATGTTTATGTATAAAAGGAAATAAAGGTATTGAACCTAAAACAACACAGAATGTTAATGTATAAAAGGAAAAAAAGGCATTAAACATAAAAAAACACAGAATGTTTATGTATAAAAGGAAATAAAATCATTAAACATAAAACAACACAGAATGTTTATGTATAAAAGGGAATAAAAGTATTAAACATAAAACAACACAGAATGTTTATGTACAAACGGAAATAAAGGTATTGAACCTAAAACAACACAGAATGTTTATGTATAAAAGGGAATAAAGGTATTAAACATAAAACAACACAGAATGTTTATGTATGAATTGAAATAAAGGTATTAAACATAAAACAACACAGAATGTTTATGAATAAAAGGAAATAAAGGTATTACACATAAAACAACACAGAATGTTTATGTATAAAAGGAAATAAAGGTATTGAACCTAAAACAACACAGAATGTTAATGTATAAAAGGAAAAAAAGGCATTAAACATAAAAAAACACAGAATGTTTATGTATAAAAGGAAATAAAGGCATTAAACATAAAACAACACAGAATGTTTATGTATAAAAGGGAATAAAAGTATTAAACATAAAACAACACAGAATGTTTATGTACAAACGGAAATAAAGGTATTGAACCTAAAACAACACAGAATGTTTATGTATAAAAGGGAATAAAGGTATTAAACATAAAACAACACAGAATGTTTATGAATAAAAGGAAATAAAGGTATTAAACCTAAAACAACACAGAATGTTTATGAATAAAAGGAAATAAAGGTATTACACATAAAACAACACAGAATGTTTATGTATAAAAGGAAATGAAGTTATTAAACATAAAACAACACAGAATGTTTATGTATAAAAGGAAATAAAAGTATTAAACATAAAACAACACAGAATGTTTATGTATAAAAGGAAATAAAGGTATTAAACAAAAAACAACAGAGAATGTTTATGTATAAAAGGAAATAAAGGTATTAAACATAAAACAACACAGAATGTTTATGTATAAAAGGAAACAAAGGTATTAAACATAAAACAACACAGAATGTTTATGTATAAAAAGGAATGAAAGGGATTGAACATAAAACAACACAGAATGTTTATGTATAAAAAGAAATAAAGGTATTAAACAAAAAACAACACAGAATGTTTATGTATAAAAGAGAATAAAGGTATTAAACATAAAACAACACAGAATGTTTATGTATAAAAGGAAATAAAGGTATTAAACATAAAACAACACAGAATGTTTATGTATAAAAGAAAATAAAGATATTAAACATAAAACAACACAGAATGTTTATGTATAAAAGGAAATAAAAGTATTAAACATAAAACAACACAGAATGTTTATGTATAAAAGAAAATAAAGATATTAAACATAAAACAACACAGAATGTTTATGTATAATAGGAAATAAAGGTATTAAACATAAAACAACACAGAATGTTTATGTATAAAAGAGAATAAAGGTATTAAACATAAAAAAACACAGAATGTTTATGTATAAAAGGAAATAAAGGCATTAAACATAAAACAACACAGAATGTTTATGTATAAAAGAGAATAAAGGTATTAAACATAAAACAACACAGAATGTTTATGTATAAAAGGAAATAAAGGTATTAAACATAAAACAACACAGAATGTTTATGTATAAAAGAAAATAAATATATTAAACATAAAACAACACAGAATGTTTATGTATAAAATGGAATAAAGGTATTAAACAAAAAACAACACAGAATGTTTATGTATAAAAGGAAATAAAGGTATTAAACATAAAACAACACAGAATGTTTATGTATAAAAGGAAATAAAGGTATTAAACATAAAACAACACAGAATGTTTATGTATAAAAGGAAATAAAGGTATTAAACAAAAAACAACACAGAATGTTTATGAATAAAAGGAAATAAAGGTATTAACCATAAAACAACACAGAATGTTTATGTATAATAGGAAATAAAGGTATTAAACATAAAACAACACAGAATGTTTATGTATAAAAGGAAATAAAGGTATTGAACATAAAACAACACAGAATGTTTATGTATAAAAGGAAATAAAGGTATTAAACATAAAACAACACAGAATGTTTATGTATAAAAGAAAATAAAGGTATTAAACATAAAACAACACAGAATGTTTATGTATAAAAGAAAATAAAGGTATTAAACATAAAACAACACAGAATGTTTATGTATAAAAAGAAATAAAGGTATTAAACATAAAACAACACAGAATGTTTATGTATAAAAGGAAATAAAGGTATTGAACATAAAACAACAAAGAATGTTTATGTATAAAAGGGAATAAAGGTATTAAACATAAAACAACACAGAATGTTTATGTATAAAAAGAAATAAAGGTATTAAACATAAAACAACACAGAATGTTTATGTATAAAAAGAAATAAAGGTATTAAACATAAAACAACACAGAATGTTTATGTATAAAAGGAAATAAAGGTATTAAACATAAAACAACACAGAATGTTTATGTATAAAAGGGAATAAAGGTATTAAACATAAAACAACACAGAATGTTTATGAATAAAAGGAAATAAAGGTATTAAACATAAAACACCACAGAATGTTTATGTATAAAAGGGAATAAAGGTATTAAACATAAAACAACACAGAATGTTTATGTATAAAAGGGAATAAAGGTATTAAACATAAAACAACACAGAATGTTTATGTATAAAAGGAAATAAAGGTATTAAACATAAAACACCACAGAATGTTTATGTATAAAAGGGAATAAAGGTATTAAACATAAAACAACACAGAATGTTTATGAATAAAAGGAAATAAAGGTATTAAACATAAAACACCACAGAATGTTTATGTATAAAAGGGAATAAAGGTATTAAACATAAAACAACACAGAATGTTTATGTATAAAAGGGAATAAAGGTATTAAACATAAAACAACACAGAATGTTTATGAATAAAAGGAAATAAAGGTATTAAACATAAAACAACACAGAATGTTTATGTATAAAAGGAAATAAAGGTATTAAACATAAAACAACACAGAATGTTTATGTATAAAAGGAAATAAAGGTATTAAACATAAAAGAACACAGAATGTTAATGTATCAAAAGAAATAAAGGTATTAAACATAAAACAACACAGAATGTTTATGAATAAAAGGAAATAAAGGTATTAAACATAAAACAACACAGAATGTTAATGTATCAAAAGAAATAAAGGTATTAAACATAAAACAACACAGAATGTTTATGAATAAAAGGAAATAAAGGTATTAAACATAAAACACCACAGAATGTTTATGTATAAAAGGGAATAAAGGTATTAAACATAAAACAACACAGAATGTTTATGTATAAAAAGAAATAAAGGTATTAAACATAAAACAACACAGAATGTTTATGAATAAAAGGAAATAAAGGTATTAAACATAAAACAACACAGAATGTTTATGTATAAAAGGAAATAAAGGTATTAAACATAAAACAACACAGAATGTTTATGAATAAAAAGAAATAAAGGTATTAAACATAAAACAACACAGAATGTTTATGAATAAAAGGAAATAAAGGTATTAAACATAAAACAACACAGAATGTTTATGTATAAAAGGAAATAAAGGTATTAAACATAAAACAACACAGAATGTTTATGAATAAAAAGAAATAAAGGTATTAAACATAAAACAACACAGAATGTTTATGAATAAAAGGAAATAAAGGTATTAAACATAAAACAACACAGAATGTTTATGAATAAAAGGAAATAAAGGTATTAAACATAAAACAACACAGAATGTTTATGTATAAAAGGAAATAAAGGTATTAAACATAAAACAACACAGAATGTTTATGAATAAAAGGAAATAAAGGTATTAAACATAAAACAACACAGAATGTTTATTAAAAAGGTATTAAACATAAAACAACACAGAATGTTTATGTATAAAAGGAAATAAAGGTATTAAACATAAAACAACACAGAATGTTTATGTATAAAAGGAAATAAAGGTATTAAACATAAAACAACACAGAATGTTTATGTATAAAAGAGAATAAAGGTATTAAACATAAAACAACACAGAATGTTTATGTATAAAAGGAAATAAAGGTATTAAACATAAAACAACACAGAATGTTAATGTATAAAAGAGAATAAAGGTATTAAACATAAAACAACACAGAATGTTTATGTATAAAAGGAAATAAAGGTATTGAACATAAAACAACACAGAATGTTTATGTATAAAAGGAAATAAAGGTATTGAACATAAAACAACACAGAATGTTTATGTATAAAAGGAAATAAAGGTATTAAACATAAAACAACACAGAATGTTTATGTATAAAAGGAAATAAAGGTATTAAACATAAAACAACACAGAATGTTTATGTATAAAAGAGAATAAAGGTATTAAACATAAAACAACACAGAATGTTTATGTATAAAAGGAAATAAAGGTATTAAACATAAAACAACACAGAATGTTAATGTATAAAAGAGAATAAAGGTATTAAACATAAAACAACACAGAATGTTTATGTATAAAAGGAAATAAAGGTATTGAACATAAAACAACACAGAATGTTTATGTATAAAAGGAAATAAAGGTATTGAACATAAAACAACACAGAATGTTTATGTATAAAAGGAAATAAAGGTATTAAACATAAAACAACACAGAATGTTTATGAATAAAAGGAAATAAAGGTATTAAACATAAAACAACACAGAATGTTTATGTATAAAAGAGAATAAAGGTATTAAACATAAAACAACACAGAATGTTTATGAATAAAAGGAAATAAAGGTATTAAACATAAAACAACACAGAATGTTTATGTATAAAAGGAAATAAAGGTATTAAACATAAAACAACACAGAATGTTTATGAATAAAAAGAAATAAAGGTATTAAACATAAAACAACACAGAATGTTTATGAATAAAAGGAAATAAAGGTATTAAACATAAAACAACACAGAATGTTTATGTATAAAAGGAAATAAAGGTATTAAACATAAAACAACACAGAATGTTTATTAAAAAGGTATTAAACATAAAACAACACAGAATGTTTATGTATAAAAGGAAATAAAGGTATTAAACATAAAACAACACAGAATGTTTATGTATAAAAGGAAATAAAGGTATTAAACATAAAACAACACAGAATGTTTATGTATAAAAGGAAATAAAGGTATTAAACATAAAACAACACAGAATGTTTATGAATAAAAAGAAATAAAGGTATTAAACATAAAACAACACAGAATGTTTATGTATAAAAGGAAATAAAGGTATTAAACATAAAACAACACAGAATGTTTATGAATAAAAAGAAATAAAGGTATTAAACATAAAACAACACAGAATGTTTATGTATAAAAGGAAATAAAGGTATTAAACATAAAACAACACAGAATGTTTATGTATAAAAGAGAATAAAGGTATTAAACATAAAACAACACAGAATGTTTATTAAAAAGGTATTAAACATAAAACAACACAGAATGTTTATGAATAAAAGGAAATAAAGGTATTAAACATAAAACAACACAGAATGTTTATGTATAAAAGAGAATAAAGGTATTAAACATAAAACAACACAGAATGTTTATGAATAAAAGGAAATAAAGGTATTAAACATAAAACAACACAGAATGTTTATGAATAAAAGGAAATAAAGGTATTAAACATAAAACAACACAGAATGTTTATGAATAAAAGGAAATAAAGGTATTAAACATAAAACAACACAGAATGTTTATGAATAAAAGGAAATAAAGGTATTAAACATAAAACAACACAGAATGTTTATTAAAAAGGTATTAAACATAAAACAACACAGAATGTTTATGTATAAAAGGAAATAAAGGTATTAAACATAAAACAACACAGAATGTTTATGTATAAAAGGAAATAAAGGTATTAAACATAAAACAACACAGAATGTTTATGTATAAAAGAGAATAAAGGTATTAAACATAAAACAACACAGAATGTTTATGTATAAAAGGAAATAAAGGTATTAAACATAAAACAACACAGAATGTTAATGTATAAAAGAGAATAAAGGTATTAAACATAAAACAACACAGAATGTTTATGTATAAAAGGAAATAAAGGTATTGAACATAAAACAACACAGAATGTTTATGTATAAAAGGAAATAAAGGTATTGAACATAAAACAACACAGAATGTTTATGTATAAAAGGAAATAAAGGTATTAAACATAAAACAACACAGAATGTTTATGTATAAAAGGAAATAAAGGTATTAAACATAAAACAACACAGAATGTTAATGTATAAAAGAGAATAAAGGTATTAAACATAAAACAACACAGAATGTTTATGTATAAAAGGAAATAAAGGTATTGAACATAAAACAACACAGAATGTTTATGTATAAAAGGAAATAAAGGTATTGAACATAAAACAACACAGAATGTTTATGTATAAAAGGAAATAAAGGTATTAAACATAAAACAACACAGAATGTTTATGTATAAAAGGAAATAAAGGTATTAAACATAAAACAACACAGAATGTTAATGTATAAAAGAGAATAAAGGTATTAAACATAAAACAACAGAAAATGTTTATATATAAAAGGAAATAAAGGTATTAAACATAAAACAACACAGAATGTTTATGTATAAAAGGAAATAAAGGTATTAAACATAAAACAACACAGAATGTTTATGTATAAAAGGAAATAAAGGTATTAAACATAAAACAACACAGAATGTTTATGTATAAAAGGAAATAAAGGTATTAAACATAAAACAACATAGAATGTTTATGTATAAAAGGAAATAAAGGTATTAAACATAAAACAACAGAAAATGTTTATATATAAAAGGAAATAAAGGTATTAAACATAAAACAACATAGAATGTTTATATATAAAAGGAAATAAAGGTATTAAACATAAAACAACACAGAATGTTTATGTATAAAAGGAAATAAAGGTATTAAACATAAAACAACACAGAATGTTTATGTATAAAAGGAAATAAAGGTATTAAACATAAAACAACACAGAATGTTAATGTATAAAAGGAAATAAAGGTATTAAACATAAAACAACATAGAATGTTTATGTATAAAAGGAAATAAAGGTATTGAACATAAAACAACACAGAATGTTAATGTATAAAAGGAAATAAAGGTATTAAACATAAAACAACACAGAATGTTAATGTATAAAAGGAAATAAAGGTATTAAACATAAAACAACACAGAATGTTTATGTATAAAAGGGAATAAAGGTATTAAACATAAAACAACACAGAATGTTTATGTATAAAAGGAAATAAAGGTATTAAACATAAAACAACACAGAATGTTTATGTATAAAAGGAAATAAAGGTATTAAACATAAAACAACACAGAATGTTAATGTATAAAAGGAAATAAAGGTATTAAACATAAAACAACATAGAATGTTTATGTATAAAAGAAAATAAAAGTATTAAACATAAAACAACACAGAATGTTTATGTATGAAAGGAAATAAAGGTATTAAACATAAAACAACACAGAATGTTTATGTATAAAAAGAAAATAAAGGTATTAAACATAAAACAACACAGAATGTTTATGTATAAAAGGAAATAAAGGTATTAAACATAAAACAACACAGAATGTTTATGTATAAAAGAAAATAAAGGTATTAAACATAAAACAACACAGAATGTTTATGAATAAAAGGAAATAAAGGTATTAAACATAAAACAACACAGAATGTTTATGTATAAAAGGAAATAAAGGTATTAAACATAAAACAACACAGAATGTTTATGTATAAAAGGAAATAAAGGTATTAAACATAAAACAACACAGAATGTTTATGGATAAAAGAAAATAAAGGTATTAAACATAAAACAACACAGAATGTTTATGTATAAAAGAAAATAAATGAATTAAACATAAAACAACACAGAATGTTTATGAATAAAAGGAAATAAAGGTATGAAACATAAAACAACACAGAATGTTTATGTATAAAAAGAAAATAAAGGTATTAAACATAAAACAACACAGAATGTTTATGAATAAAAGGAAATAAAGGTATTAAACATAAAACAACACAGAATGTTTATGTATGAAAGGAAATAAAGGTATTAAACATAAAACAACACAGAATGTTTATGTATAAAAAGAAAATAAAGGTATTAAACATAAAACAACACAGAATGTTTATGTATAAAAGAAAATAAATGAATTAAACATAAAACAACACAGAATGTTTATGTATAAAAGAAAATAAATGAATTAAACATAAAACAACACAGAATGTTTATGAATAAAAGGAAATAAAGGTATGAAACATAAAACAACACAGAATGTTTATGGATAAAAGGAAATAAAGGTATTAAACATAAAACAACACAGAATGTTTATGTATAAAAGGAAATAAAGGTATTAAACATAAAACAACACAGAATGTTTATGAATAAAAGGAAATAAAGGTATTAAACATAAAACAACACAGAATGTTTATGTATAAAAGAGAATAAAGGTATTAAACATAAAACAACACAGAATGTTTATGTATAAAAGGAAATAAAGGCATTAAACATAAAACAACACAGAATGTTTATGTATAAAAAGAAATAAAGGTATTAAACATAAAACAACACAGAATGTTTATGTATAAAAAGAAAATAAAGGTATTAAACATAAAACAACACAGAATGTTTATGAATAAAAGGAAATAAAGGTATTAAACATAAAACAACACAGAATGTTTATGTATGAAAGGAAATAAAGGTATTAAACATAAAACAACACAGAATGTTTATGTATAAAAAGAAAATAAAGGTATTAAACATAAAACAACACAGAATGTTTATGTATAAAAGGAAATAAAGGTATTAAACATAAAACAACACAGAATGTTTATGTATAAAAGGAAATAAAGGTATTAAACATAAAACAACACAGAATGTTTATGTATAAAAGGAAATAAAGGTATTAAACATAAAACAACACAGAATGTTTATGTATAAAAGAAAATAAAAGTATTAAACATAAAACAACACAGAATGTTTATGTATGAAAGGAAATAAAGGTATTAAACATAAAACAACACAGAATGTTTATGTATAAAAAGAAAATAAAGGTATTAAACATAAAACAACACAGAATGTTTATGTATAAAAGAAAATAAAAGTATTAAACATAAAACAACACAGAATGTTTATGTATGAAAGGAAATAAAGGTATTAAACATAAAACAACACAGAATGTTTATGTATAAAAGAAAATAAAAGTATTAAACATAAAACAACACAGAATGTTTATGTATAAAAGGAAATAAAGGTATTAAACATAAAACAACACAGAATGTTTATGTATAAAAGAAAATAAAGGTATTAAACATAAAACAACACAGAATGTTTATGAATAAAAGGAAATAAAGGTATTAAACATAAAACAACACAGAATGTTTATGTATAAAAGGAAATAAAGGTATTAAACATAAAACAACACAGAATGTTTATGTATAAAAGGAAATAAAGGTATTAAACATAAAACAACACAGAATGTTTATGGATAAAAGAAAATAAAGGTATTAAACATAAAACAACACAGAATGTTTATGTATAAAAGAAAATAAATGAATTAAACATAAAACAACACAGAATGTTTATGAATAAAAGGAAATAAAGGTATGAAACATAAAACAACACAGAATGTTTATGGATAAAAGGAAATAAAGGTATTAAACATAAAACAACACAGAATGTTTATGTATAAAAGGAAATAAAGGTATTAAACATAAAACAACACAGAATGTTTATGTATAAAAGGAAATAAAGGTATTAAACATAAAACAACACAGAATGTATATGTATAAAAGGAAATAAAGGTATTAAACATAAAACAACACAGAATGTTTATGTATAAAAGGAAATAAAGGTATTAAACATAAAACAACACAGAATGTTTATGAATAAAAGGAAATAAAGGTATTAAACATAAAACAACACAGAATGTTTATGTATAAAAGAAATAAAGGTATTAAACATAAAACAACACAGAATGTTTATGTATAAAAGAAAATAAAGGTATTAAACATAAAACAACACAGAATGTTTATGTATTAAAGGAAATAAAGGTATTAAACATAAATAAAACAGAATGTTTATGTATTAAAAGAAAATAAAGGTATTAAACATAAAACAATACAGAATGTTTATGTATAAAAGAAAATAAAGGTATTAAACATAAAACAACACAGAATGTTTATGTATTAAAAGAAATAAAGGTATTAAACATAAAACAACACAGAATGTTTATGTATTAAAGGAAATAAAGGTATTAAACATAAATAAAACAGAATGTTTACGTATAAAAGGGAATAAAGGTATTGAACATAAAACAACACAGAATGTTTCTGTATTAAAGGAAATAAAGGTATTAAACATAAAACAACACAAAATGTTTATGTATAAAAGGAAATAAAGGTATTAAACATAAAACAACACAGAATGTTTATGTATAAAAGGAAATAAAGGTATTAAACATAAAACAACGCAGAATGTTTATGTATAAAAGGAAATAAAGGTATTGAACATAAAACAACACAGAATGTTTCTGTATAAAAGGAAATAAAAGTATTAAACATAAAACAACACAGAATGTTTATGAATAAAATGGAATAACGGTATTAAACATAAAACAACACAGAATGTTTATGTATAAAAGGAAATAAAAGTATTAAACATAAAACAACAGAGAATGTATATGAATAAAATGGAATAACGGTATTAAACATAAAACAACACAGAATGTTTATGTATAAAAGGAAATAAAAGTATTAAACATAAAACAACACAGAATGTTTATGTATAAAAGGGAATAAAGGTATTAAACATAAAACAACACAGAATGTTTATGTATAAAAGGGAATAAAGGTATTAAACATAAAACAACACAGAATGTTTATGTATAAAAGGAAATAAAAGTATTAAACATAAAACAACACAGAATGTTTATGTATAAAAGGAAATAAAAGTATTAAACATAAAACAACACAGAATGTTTATGTATAAACGGAAATAAAGGTATTAAACATAAAACAACACAGAATGTATTTGTATAAACGGAAATAAAGGTATTAAACATAAAACAACACAGAATGTATTTGTATAAAAGAGAATAAAGGTATTGAACATAAAACAACACAGAATGTTTATGTATAAAAGAGAATAAAGGTATTAAACATAAAACAACACAGAATGTTTATGTATAAAAGGGAATAAAGGTATTAAACATAAAACAACACAGAATGTTAATGTATAAAAGGGAATAAAGGTATTAAACATAAAACAACACAGAATGTTTATGTATAAAAGGAAATAAAGGTATTAAACATAAAACAACACAGAATGTTTATGTATAAAAGGAAATAAAGGCATTAAACATAAAACAACACAGAATGTTTATGTATAAAAGGAAATAAAGGCATTAAACATAAAACAACACAGAATGTTTATGGATAAAAGGGAATAAAGGTATTAAACATAAAACAACACAGAATGTTTATGTATAAAAGGAAATAAAGGTATTAAACATAAAACAACACAGAATGTTTATGTATGAAAGGAAATAAAGGCATTAAACATAAAACAACACAGAATGTTTATGTATGAAAGAAAATAAAGGCATTAAACATAAAACAACACAGAATGTTTATGTATAAAAGGGAATAAAGGTATTAAACATTAAACAACACAGAATGTTTATTTATAAAAGGGAATAAATGTATTAAACATAAAACAACCATCAAAATACTGAAACTGCCATTCTTAAGGCTTATTGTAAATGCAGCACAGAGAACCTGCACATAGTCCATGGAACTCAACTAACTGTCTTTTTTTTAATGGAACTTGCTCCGGACAAGGCATGAAGCCACTGGATGTAAGGAGCTAAAAAATATCACTTCAAGGTCAAAAGCTAGCCAACGATAAGTGCTATATGGATAGATTCCAACCTAGAAAACAGCAATTCTTCCCCCTTTGTCAGAAACATCGCTCATGGAATAGCTGCTAATAACAAGAGGCAGATATAATTAAGATCTGTTTTACTTTTGTACTTAGATTAATTAAAGTCCACGTGTACAATGAAACCGTTGGAATGTTTCACTTATTTCGCCCAAATTGATTGAAGACAACATGGCTGCCAGCAATTAAAATATTGAATGTAAGTTAGTAATCTATCTGATTAATCTAGTATTTAATTAATAATTTTACTAGTAATAATAAGCTTTAGGAGGAGATGAAGTAAGCTCAGGGAACTCCTGTCATTACTAACCAGCAGAGCTTTACCACTGTTAACCAACGGAAGAGTTTATCAGGCATGTTTACGCAGAGTTTATCAGGCATGTTTACGCAGGGTGATTAGCCAACGATAAGCAGTTATGCCTTCCCATTGTCAGACATATGTGATCATTTGTAAAACCATTCTGTTCTCAGAACCAGATGATCAGTTTGTGTGTGTGCGCAACAGGAACTACTGCTACTCATCAAATAGTGGTCAAGGTTTATTCTTCTAGATCCACCGTGTTCTTCCTATGCTGATGCATATTAACAGGGTAACCTTGATAAGGATGTGGCTCATCACAATACACAGACTGTCAGTCACTATGGAGAGGCTATATTTTGTGCATTGTATAGAATTGTTGCAAGTTTATTTTATGTTTTGAACTAATTGTTATTTTATAAATGTGGGTGAATAGAGCCATGTAAAAGAAGCTCAAAACCGTTTGAATTATGCAAATATCATCAGTGGTTCAAAAGTTATAAGAATTTAAACTCTGTGTTTTTCATTGGACATTTTTGTTAAATAACCCTTTTTAAAAAAAATGGGTCAGAATATGGATGTCATATTTTCAAGAAATTCAGTAATTTCTCCACCATTTATTTATTTTTTAAGCTATTCTTATAAAACTTGGTACTCTTATGTAAAATTGTGTGCTTATCTCACAAATAGATATACATGTTTTCTTTCAAGATGTGTCTTACAGGAACTACTAATTTTAGAAACACCAATTTGAGGGAAACTATTCTTGTTAAACATATTGCACTTGATTTATTTTATGGAAATCGCTCCAGACAAGGCATGAAGCCACTTCATTTAAGGACTGAAAAAAAATCCCACTTCTAGGATGCGAACCTATCGGACATGATTTTGATGTAGTCAGCAATTTGAATTAAGGAAAATATTTCCCTAAGAAAATGCAAGCGAGAGATATCCTCCCCACCCCCTTTATGAATGGTTAAGAAAATAATTGTTAAGTAACTACGATAAAGTAGTGATTTGCTCTCTCTCTCTCTCTCTCTCTCTCTCTCTCTCTCTCTCTCTCTCTCTCGATGTAGTGAATGACTCCCAGCTGATTAAATAACTAACGCTTGTAATAAAAAGAATTGAAAGTAAAAAGATCCTTGTTTGGTGAGTCGGTCAGGAAGCTTTTGTTGCAGACAACGTACGGCGTGGTTCACGGCAGGAAGGAAGGAAGAAAGAATTCAACCACTGGACGACACGACCCTCGACACGGCAAGGGAGAAATCTAAAGGTATGCAAACAATATATAAACTATGTGATTTATAATGTTTTAAAAATGACGAGTATTGAATGTGAACTGCCACGGCCCTTTCAGGGACGAGTATACAAAACGAGTAACGCCACTGCCTGTAGTGGGACTAGTGTACGAAACGCATACTGCCGCGGTCCATGCAGGAGTGGTCCATGCAACATTATCTAAAATTGTGTGCTCTTTCGGATTATCTCAAAAATAGATATACATGGGGAACTACATGTTTTCTTTCTAGGAGTGTCTTACAGGAACTACTAATTTTAGAGACATCAATTTGAGAGAAACTATTCTTGTTAAACGTATTGCACTTCATTTTTCTAGGTTTTACATTTGCACAAGGACATGATTATGAGGCATGTTTCATGTTAGGAACGATTGACTAAAATTCAGATATTATCCAAAGGAGAAGATGAGAACAGTAGTCCAAATAATACAAGTTATCAATCCTCATCTCAAAACAGCAGCAATTCTCATGTATTAATCCAATGGTTTACAACTTTTCAGTCGCTGAATATAAATAATTTGCTGTCTTTTCAAGCTTGAAAGAATTGTTCGGTATTTAAAATAAAACGTGACACCGACAGCAAAAACTAATGACGCCATTTTGTTTTTTAAAAACAAAGACATTAAATTTTTTTTTTTTTTTTTCATGTCTAATAAAAACCCATTTACCATACGTAAACATACAAACAAATGGAATAGAAAACTAGGAAAATCTCCGGTCTCTACGTACGTCGCATTTATTTGTTGCATATTCAGTTTTTTGACTACGTTCTACAACTTTTTTTCAACCCGACTCGCGAGCTGTAGGGCTATTGTAAAACATTCCCCAATAAATTACTGTCTTTTTAAGCTTGAACGAATTGTTCGGTATTTACAATAAAACCATTTACAAAGTCGTCTTTGTTGTCTACTTAAAAAATTGGTTTGACATTTGTCTTCTGCCTTAATTATGCTAAATGACTTCAAAGTTATGAACAGAATCTTTTTTTAATGGAAATTACTCCACGAAGCCACTTGATGTAAAGAGCTAAAAAATACTACTTCAAGGTCAAAAACTAGCCAACGATAAGTGTTAGATGGATAGATTCTGACCCAGAAAACAGCAATTCTTCCCCCTTTGTCAGAAGCATCGATCATGGACTGTGAGGACTAAAGGAGAAATAAGAGAAGCGAAAGTAAACCAAGGTTAGTCACTTTCTACTCTCCTAGAATTTTCCTTATGATGCGTGGAGATATAATTCATTTTTTTGACTCAGTTAGATTGTAGGCATTTTAAAAAAGATTTATTTTTATGTTAAGAAGCATTGAAACAAAATAAACTTCATGTTTTGAGGCATGTCCGTCCGTCCGTCCGGATTTTTCTCCGCAACCATCCATTGAATTTCTCTGAAATTTTGCATGAAGTTGTAACTTTGGTCAGGTTAGAAAGTGATATCCTCCGATTTTTGCAAAAAAATCTGGTTAGCCCCCCCCCCCCCGAGGGTTCAAAAGGCCCGGAAATTGCAAAAAAATGACATTTTTTGCCCCATAACTTTTCATCCATCCATTCAATTTCTCTTAAACTTGGCCAAAATATTGAGACAATTGTTCCTAATAGAAAATAAGTATCGCTGACCTTGGAAAAAATCTGGTTCAAAGGGGATCAGAGGGGGGTCAAAAATGCCCCAAATTGCCCAAATTTATTGCATTTTACACTCGCCACATCGAGTCACATACAGAGAGGTATCACGCACGCGCGGCTTGTTTAGGTTTGGTACGAATGAAATAAAAGTCCAGTAGAAATCTTTCATTACGTCCACAATATATTCCATATAAGTACGAGGGCGTCCAAAGTCTGATTTAATGTTTTATTTATGAATTCCCCATAATACTAAATTCCCTTTCTTCTTCAGATTAGGACCCAAGCTAAATTTGACCCCGACATTAGAGTCAGAGTCAAGGTGGGAGTAAGGGTCAAAGTTAGCTCGGGTCCTAATCTGAAGACGTTCCTAAATTCTAATAGTCAATGAAATTGCATTTTAGTGTTATTTTTCTGTGTTTCTTCGAAAAGAAAAAGTTGTTTTCCTTTAACTAGTCAATAGAACACGTTTTTTTTAAATTTCCATTTCAAAAATATTTTTAAAAATATTTGTGGTTTTGTATTATTTGGGCAGTAAATTTTCATTTTAGAAGAGTCAGTTGAAAGGGAGATAATTCAAACTGTTGCTTTTGTTGTAACCATATCCCATAAGGAACATCCAGAGAATTAGTATTGAGATATAAGAGTTCTATTCCTTTGTGATAAGCAAATAACTATTGTATTGAGATATAAGAGTTCTATTCCATTTGTGATAAGCAAATAAATATTGTATTGAGATATAAGAGTTCTATTCCTTTGTGATAAGCAAATAACTATTGTATTGAGATATAAGAGTTCTATTCCTTTGTGATAAGCAAATAACTATTGTATTGAGATATAAGAGTTCTATTCCTTTGTGATAAGCAAATAAATATTGTATTGAGATATAAGAGTTCTATTCCTTTTGTTTTTAAAAATATTTGTGGTTTTGTATTATTTGGGCAGTAAATTTTCATTTTAGAAGAGTCAGTTGAAAGGGAGATAATTCAAACTGTTTCTTTTGTTGTAACCATATCCCATAAGGAACATCCAGAGAATTAGTAAGAAAATAATTTTTAAAAAAAAAGGTACTTATGCAGTTTACGGATCGGGCTGAAATAATAACGTTATAATTTAGAGAGCTATTCTTACCATGAGGAAGCGAGGTTTTTTTTTTAACATAGTACACCCCAAACAAGGCAGGCCGCCGCTATAGACGTAAGGGGCTACTGAGAAAAAGGGTGAAAGTTTGTTTTTGTTGTTTTTTTTTTAGGGGGGGGGGGGTCAACCTAAACCGGGAGCTGTGCCGCGAGATGTCTGTTTACATTAGTTTTAAATTTCTGCATGTCAGTACCGTCAGGAAAACAGGGAGCAGGGAGGGAGTTCCAGAGTCCAGCAGCACGAGGAAAGAAGCTTTTGGAGTAGAAAGATCTTCGGCATCTGGGTACCTTCACAGTGAATGGATGGGATTTGGCAGATTGTTGGGTTGGTCGAGTGAATTTGCGTCGTTGGGGCACCAGAGCAGCAAGTTGATCAGAGCACAATTGATTAACTATTCTGTATTTTCAAATAACAGTTTAATAAACAGAATAGTTAATCAACCCCCACCTCCCAATGTTAAGAATGGCTTTCTAAATTATATTTATTCTTTCTGTTCTTTTCACCAACAAAAGTCCAACACGCATGTGAACGACACAGTCACAAATTCAATTCCTTTTTCTTTTTCTTTTTCTTTTTCTCTCTCTCTCTCTCTCTCTCTCTCTCTCTCTCTCTCTCTCAGCACTCGATGTAGTCACAACGTCAACCTTTCTCCGTCATGCGAGTGAGCATTATACCATCTAAAAATCTTAGAGACGATCCACGTTCGTCTTAAACGTCCCTCCCTTTGTAAGCAAAGGGAATGTCTATTGGGACTAGATGTGATCAGTCTCTGAGATTCATCCTCCTGTGTACATATAACATAACGCTATATATATATATATATATATATATATATATATATATATATATATATATATATATATATATTCCAGAGCGAGATGGCAGGGAAAGTGAGATTCTGGACGTCTTATTTGGATCTTGTGCATTTCGGTGCTCCTATGGAATACGTTTTTAGGGGGCTTATGCAGTTTAGTGCCCCCCATGTAAAACGCTTTCTGGGGGCTTGTGCAGTATAGTGCACCTATGGAAAACACTTTTCGGGCTTGTACAGTATAGCGCCCCTATGCAAAACAATTTTCAGGGTTTGTGCACTATAGCGCTTTCATTTAAAACGCTTTTCAGAGGTTTGCGCAGTTTAGCACCTTTATTTAAAACGCTTATTTAGAGCTTGTGTTGTTTAGCGCCCCTATGGAAATGCTTATTTAGGGCTTGTGCCGTTCAGCGCTCTTATGAAACAAGTTTTAAGGGGGCTTGTGCAGTTTAGCGCCCTTATAGACAACGCTTTTCAGTGGCTTGTGCAGTATAGCGCCATTATGGATAACGCTTTTCAGTGGCTTGTAGAGTATAGTGCCTTTATGGAAACTGCTTTTCGGAGTTTGTGCAGTATAGCGCCTCTATGAAAACCGATTATTTGGGGCTTGTGCAGTATAGCGCCTTTGTAGAATACGTGTTTTAGGGGCCTGTGCAGTTTAGCACCCCTATGGAAAACGCTTTCTGGAGCTTGTGCAGTAAAGTGCCTCTATGGAATACGTTTTTAGGGGGCTTGTGCAGTTAAACACCCCATGGTAAACGCTTTCTTGAGGGTGTGCAATATAGCGCCCCTATGGAAAACATGTATATAGTATGCGCACCGGGTAGAGATACACGTATATAGTATGCGCACCGGGTAGAGATACACGTATATAGTATGCGCACCGGGTAGAGATACACGTATATAGTATGCGCACCGGGTAGAGATACACGTATATAGTATATGCACCGGGAAGACTTCTGTTTTTTTTATTTATTCGAGCTAAGAATTTTTGTGGTTCAGTAGAAGGAAATGAGTATGTTGTAACATACCTCAAAATAAAACGTTTCTTTGAATTATAATTTTTTTGGGGGGGGGGAGAGAAACACCATTCTGTTGTCAGAATCGAAAACCGACTTCAGACCCGCACTACAAGTGAACGAAATAATAAAAACTTAGATCTTCATAGATTTTATTTTATAAAAGAAAATTGAATTTTACCGATAAACGGATAATGTTGATATATCAGCGGCATTTTTGGTTATATTCAAGGGAGCTATAGGGAGATAACAGTCAAAATTCAAGACTTTATTTCTATATTTCGGAAAAGTTTGTATATCTCCCTTGAATAAAAGTTTGTGCCACGTACACGCGTATTAATTTTTTCTCGTTGATTCTTGTCTTTTCTTCCTCGTCTTTGTGGTTCACTGCCTGCCACTATGTCTCACTCTAACACGCATAGTTTAACATAATTGATATATCAGCGGCAATATTGGTTATATTCAAGGTAGCTAAGGGAGATAACACCCAAAATTCAAGACTTTATTTCTATATTTCGCAAAAGTTCGTATTATCTCCCTTGAATATGATCAAACATGGTGGCGATATTTCTCCTTTATTCGTTTATCAATAAAATTTGTTTTTCTTTTATAAAAGACACCCCACTTTATTAATTCATATGATTTTTTGGGCATTCTGTGACAGATACGTACATCAAACAGATATTCCTGTTTGTTCTTTTTTTTTTTTTCGAATGTCTCCGTACTTCTGTATAAGCACCCCCCCTCGCAAAAAAATAGTGCCGCCGTAAATTTTTCTAAAACTTTTATCTTCCTTCGTGTTTGTAAAGTGAAAAAGTCTACACGTGAAAATCAAGGGAGGTAAGCGTTTTAACGCATTAAAAACGCATTAAAAAAAACGCATTAAAAATTAACGCATTAAACAAAATTAACGCATTAAAAAAAACGCATTAAAAAAAATTCATCACTTTATTATCAAAAAATAATAAAAAGTCAGATCTTCAAGACATTCTATATCTAACTAGAGATAAGACAAAGTTAATAGATTGGGGAATCTTTTACGACGCTCAACAGAGTAAAGACTCTAAAAAAAACATATATACAACAAATAAAAGTAACTGTAGGCCGTAAAAGTTATTTTCAAACTTGCCTGTGGCATTTGTTTGTATTTTTAGACCGTTACAACCGCTATTTGTTAGAAATCAATAGTTTTGCCAAAGGAACATGGAAAAAAATGGCCGATTTTGGGGTTTTTTTTGCTAAGGAATGGACGTGAAGACGCCATTTTGAATTTAGTGAAAATCATTGGAAAAAAAAAACAAGAAATTTTTTTTTTGACATCTAATGAAAACCCATTTATAATACGTAAAAATAAAAAAATTACATAGGTAAGTAGAAAAATATCTATTCTCGTCGTGGGTCAACTTCACTTGTTGCAAATTTACGTTTTTAAACCCTTTCTCGTTCTTTTTTTGGACCCCGTTCGCGACTCTGCTGAGCTTCGTAAAAGATTGCCATAAAACTTATTTTTCACAAATATGTACTGTATATGGGAAGTATTCTCTCTCAGATAGTTGAATTGTAGGGATTTATCTACCTCCCACAAAGTAAAATGTGACACAAGGTCGGAAAGCACTCTAGAGGAAGAGCATCAACGGCCCTTAAAAATTGCCTGGGCAGCCCCGTTGGCATTCCCCGGTAGGGGCGCCTCGGGCGATTAGCAATAAACTAACCTCTTCTCAAAGGGTGAGAAGGCAAAGCCTGGGAGGGTGGACCTCTTAAAACTGCACAGGACAACCGTATAGACCGCCGGAAATCAAGCTCCGAAGGCCAAGACAATACCGGTCTATAGGGTGCAGTATTTATCCGAATTTAGGAAAACTCGTCACAGGAAAATTCGTAAACGGAAATTTCATCTTGCCTAAAACTTGTTTTAACTAACAACTTTATTTAATACTTAAAAAAAGAAATTCTTCTTTCAAATAAATCGTTGTATGGTCGGAACAAAAAAAATCAGAAAAATACAGCCAATTCATTGTCTGCCATTTTAGTTTTGAAACGATGGATTAACCACTTTTTCTCACAGTGATTTTTAAGTAAAAATTTAATTTAACTTGAAAATCTTATCTAAAAAATAGCCCGGTTAGTAAACTGCACAAGTACCAAAAAAATAATATGAAAAAATGTTCTCCACTGGGGAGGTGGGTAGCCTCGTATTTACAAGTATATCTCCTGTAAAAACGGTTCTAAAATCTATTTTCAATCGATATTTATTCGATAATTGCCGAATTTTCCTACTTGGCCAAAAGTGACGAATTTTCCGGTTACGAATTTTCCATTTACCAATTTTCCGTTTACGAATTTTCCTGTGACGAGTTTTCCGGGCACCGTAGTATCCATCGGAACAGATACTACACTTCCTTCTTCTTTTTCTTCAAATAATTCATATTTTTATATTTTATGTGATGTTAAAGTTACTTAAATAAATCTAATTTATTTCAATTTTAATACCGTTTTTTAATGTATTTTATTACAAAAAAATCCGGTAAATTTATAGAAGTGCACCCCTCGTATTTCGCCCCCTAAAAAAAAAAGTTTCTACTTTTTGGGGCAAATTACATGTAAACAGCCTCAACAAATATCCGGTAAGAAAAAAAATTATGAAAATTTTTATTATTTTAGATTTTAGGAGGGGGGATCGTTTTCCTATATAAGTTATACGTAAAGTGAGCACCCATTTCTTGGCCACGGAATCCCACCCCTCACATTTATCCCTCTAAATAAATAATTAAAAAAAATTCTACTTTTTGGGGCAAATTACATGTAAACAGCCATAACAAATATCCGCTATGAAAAAAAATAATTAAAATTTTTATTATTTTAGATTTTAGGAGGGATGGGGGATCACTTTCCTATATAAATTATACGTAAAGTGAGCCCCCATTTCTTGGCCACGGAATCTCACACCTCACATTTTTCCCTCTAAATAAATAAAAAATGTACTTTTTGTTTTTGAAAATTACATGTAAACAGCCATAACAAATATCCGCTATGAAAAAAAGTAATTAAAATTTTTATTATTTTAGATTTTAGGAGGGATGGGGGATCACTTTCCTATATAAGTTATACGTAAAGTGAGCACCCACTTTTTGGCCACTTAGAATCGCACGCTAGCGAACACGTGTTGAAAGAAATATTCAAAAAACGGTTTCCCGTAAGAAAAAAATTCGAATATAGTAATTTTGTTATGAGTCCCCGTAAAAAAATAATTGAATTATCTCCCCTTTCGATTCACTCTTCTAGAAATAAGGAAGGGAATTTGGTTCGTTGTCATAATACAGAAGCACCAAGTTTTATTTAATATTTTATTATTCAAACGTCAAGTTACCTTCTAAATAATTTACGTGCCTGAAATCGAAATTAACCGAAAACCGAATACAACAAAAAGCTGAAAAGTGAAAACGGAGTGAGTCGCATATAATCTCCTTTTAACTCTTCTTTTCAGTTTTACTTTCATTATTCAGCGCTCATTTTTTTTTTTTTTTAATATTTCTTAATGTTTTCCTGTTATTAATTTATTTAATTTTAAAATTAAATATCCCTTTTTTTTTTAAATAGAGATTCATTTTATGTTTCGGATATTTTTAGATGAGGCTTTATGATTTGTAGAATCTAGTTTATTCGGACTACTGTTCTCATCGTGGGTGTTTTTATCCCAACGTTTCGGCCGATGCAACCTCCGACCTTCTTCAAGTAACCAAAATATACCATTATTTCATTTATTAAAAAAATAAATTTGAAGACTTCGTAAGCACATAAGAAAAGTAAATAAAAAAAATAGTTTTAACGTGTTTTTAGCGGTTTGAAATATTTTAGGAGTTTTTAATTTATGCATTTGTATGTGCTACTGTTTTTATCACAACGTTTCGGCCGATGTAACCTCCGACCTTCTTCAGTTGTACCTTGTCGAACTCGGGAATCTTTTTGGCTAAGATCAAAGTGTAGTATCTGTTCCGATGGATACTGCATCCCATAGACTGGTATTGTTTTAGCCTTCGGGGCTTGATTTACGCCGGTCTATGGGTCTGTCCTGTGCAGTTCTAGGAGGTCCACCCTCCCAGGCTTCGCCTCCCCTCTTTGGGGAGGAGTAAGCTTATTGCTTACTGTCTGAGGCGTCCCTACCGGGGAATGCCGACGGGACTGCCCAGGCAATTTTTAAACCCCCACTTTCCCGACCTTGGGTCACATCTTACTTGTGGGAGTAAGATAAAAACTGGCCTTGTGCCTAACTCCTGGAGAGGAGTAAATCGTTACTACACCCTATAGACCGGTATCGTCTTGGCCTTCGGGTCTTGATTCTGCCGGTCTGTGGGTTTGTCCTGTGCAGTTCTAGAAGGTCCACCCTCCCAGGCTTTGCCTTCTCACTTTTTGAGAATAGTCAGTTTATTGCTATCGCCTGAGGCGCCCCTACCGGGGAATGCTGACAGGCGTTGGTTTTAAATGTCACAAAGACCCCCGACCCCCACTTTCTCCCTTCCACAGTGGGCTTTCATGTCTAAGGGTGGATACATTCTGGGAATATAATTTTAATTCCCTGAATTAATGTTTCCCTGAACGTATTGTACTAAATACATGGATACTACACCCTATAGACCGGTACCGTCTTGGCCTTCGGAGCTTGATGACGCCGATCTATGAGTCAGTACTGCGCAGTTATAGGAGGTCCAACCTCCCAGGCTTTGCCTCCCCTCTTTGGGTGGAGTAAGTTCATCGCTTACTGCCTGAGGCGCCCCTACCGTGGAATGCCGACGGGGCTGCCCAAGCATTTTTTGTAGGCCAGAGTGCTGATCTTCTCGGACGCTGGCCTAAGGTCTGGTGAGTTCCCAAGGTTTGTAAAATCTCCATCTGTAGATAAAGATGGAGGTTGTCCGAGGGAATTCACCGGCCTAAATAACTTCTCGGACGCTGGCTTTTCAAATCCCACTTTCCCGACCTTGTGTCACATCTTACCGCTGTGGGATGAAGATAAATGAAAAAAAAAAAACCCAAAAAACTTCTTGATCAATTTACGCAATTTTTGGTGTGTGATAAAAACATACTGGTATCATGTATGTGACCTTGATGGGACAAAGACAGCGTACACCAAAAATTATGTAAATTGAGCAAGTAAGGTTTTTTTTTTGTCACAGATAATCAAAAAGTGTCATTTTTTCCCTATGGTCACCATCTTTGAAAAACAAGGGACGTAAGTCAGCCCAACGTTACAAGCCCAACTTGTCGTGACCAGCTAGCGTGAAAAAAAAAAAATTAACAAAATTTGATTATCTGTGATAAAAAAAAAAACTACTTGATCAATTTACGTAATTTTTGGTGTACGATGTCTTTGTTCCGTCCAGGTCACATAAATAATACAGGTATGTATTTATTATTATTATTATTTATTATTTGCTTTTCCGAAATTGCACCAAAAGAAGTTATAAGCCTTTTAATTTATCGTTAATATCGGATCTGGGGAAAGTAGCCATTTTTGTTTACATTATTGACTGACAAAACAAAGATGGCTGTTTTTTTTCAGATCCGATATTTACGGGCCTTTTTTATTGGGGCTTTTCCGAAGTTGCACCCTTTCTTTTAAATATTAAATATTTATTTTTTGTACTTCTGCAGGTCCGTAAAATTGATCTTCTTTTTTGTTTTACGTCTTCTTAAAATTAAAATAAATATTTTTGGTGTCTTTACTAGTAAATCAACTATTTATAGAAATCATACACTATTTATGAAGTAGCCATTTTTGTGTACATTATTGACTGACAAAACAAAGATGGCTGCTTTTTTCAGATCCGATATTTACGGGCCTTTAAAGGCTAACTTAAACTTTTAACTCATGAAAATATACTGATGGCAAGTAAGCTACACAGATAAATATATGCGGCGAATGGGCATAACAGGGGTCTAAGCTGGCTTCCGGTGGAAAATGGTTGAAGAAAGTGTCTACGGATGCCTGAAAGTGATACAACAATTTTTTTTTTCATATTAATTTCAGACTTTTCTTTTTTTCAGATTAATTTCAGACTTTTCTAATAATTAACATAATACAGACTAATAATTTATTTGTTTTTATTCGATTGTTTTCAAAACTTTTTTTTAATAATAGTGAAAACCTTTTTTCTTGGAAATGGAATTAACTTCCGGACCTTTTTTCTTGGAAATACAATTAACTTCCGGACCTTTTTTAATGGAAATGGAATTAACTTCAGAAAATTCATTCTGCTATCTTATCAACAGCTATGGAAAAAATCGTGGATGACGTTATGCCAGCCGCTGAATTATGTGTTATGAACATAAACTTAGAAGAATTAACAGTAAACACGACTAATAATTTGAACACAATAAAGTGGTTGGCACGCCACGGACTGATCAGCAACATTTTAATGTGCCAGAAATGTCCTCGTCCATGGCGTAGTAAGTTACAAATAAGAAAAGAGAAAATTGACGGCTACACATGGGCTTGCCCTAAATGTAAAAAAAAAAGTGTACGGGTGGGCTCTTTTTTTGATGGTGCCCATTTAGCGTCAAATAAAATTTTGAAAGTAATGTATTGATGGTGCTTGCAAGAGCCGCAAGTACATGTTACGAAAGAGACTGGCGTATGCAGGTGGAGTTTGCTGGACTGGTACAGCTTCATGCGCGAAATTTGCACCATGTGTTTGGTCGACAATCCCGTTGAGATGGGTGGACCTGGGAGAACTGTTGAAATTGACGAGAGTAAATTCATGAACCACAAATATAACCGCGGTAGATTTCGAGAAGGTCAATGGGTTCTCGGCATGGTCGAGCGAGAAATGAATGCGACGATAATGGTACCAGTCGACAAGAGAGATGCAGAAACTCTTTTACCCATAATTCGGCGATATGTTCGCCCAGGCACCCGCATCATAATGGATGGCTGGCGAGCCTATCATGTTAAACACACATACAACTTTGTGGATCTGGACGACCCTACAATCCACACTAACCGTGTGGAAGGAAGCTGGGCTCATTGCAAATTAAAATTCAAAGTGATGAGCGGGACTAGCCCGGAAAACTTCAATGGTCACCTACAGGAATTTCTGTGGCGCCGCCGAATGAAAACAAATTTCTTCGGCAATATACTGTATTGGATACGATATTATTATGACGTTTAATAAAATATTTCCAAAACAACATCGAAAAAAAAATCACATTCCGTTGCTCAAAAACATTATGTCTTAAAAAAAAAGATTATTCTATATTATTTATAATCAAATAAATTATTTTTCAAATAGTCTGTATTATGTTAATTATTATAATATGAAAGAAAAGTCTGAAATTAATATGAAAAAAAAAATTGTTGTATCACTTTCAGGCATCCGTAGACACTTTTTTCAACCATTTTCCACCGGAAGCCAGCTTAGACCCCTGTTATGCCCATTCGCCATATATGCAATAACTTACTGCCTTGCTCTACTCACGTATTGAGCACTTTTGAAGTAAATACTGAAAATCGAAACGATATATTATATCTCCTTATAATATTATATGTGAATGAAAATAGCATTTATTTAAAAAAACAAAAAAAAACAGGGGGCTTCTGCACTTTAGGGGCAGGGCGAATTTAGTTGTCTTCATTTCAGAAGAGTTCCAATACTGTAAGGGGCAGACAACCCTTTTTTTTTTCACTTTTTAATTTCTCCGAATTTTTTTATGTTGTAACTAAAGATTCGTGTTTTATTTTTTTTAACAACAAACAAAAATCTAAAATGTGTTAACTCTAACAAAATGACTTTTAATTTAATTTTGAAAAAAAATAAATATTCGTTTTGAACAAAAAATACTGTTGCTGTTCACAAATGTTTATTTCTTCAGCAAATGTTCTATTAATTAATTGAATTTGTATTAGTTATTCATTTATTTATTCCCGATTAAATTGTGAAAATAAAAATCCATATTCAGAGCATTCACGCCCATTTTCAGAGAAATTATGTACTAAAAATTTACTAAAAGTGAAAAAAAGGGTTAACTGCCTTTTACACTATTGTAGCTCTTCTGAAATGAAAACAAATAAATTTGTCCCGTCCCTAAAGTGCAGAAGTGCCAAAAAAACAGTGATTGTGCAGTTTACGGACCGTTTTTAGATAATTTTTACAATTTAAGTTGAATTTTTACAGTATCTTTTGTTTATTAAATTGTTTGGTGAAAGTACAGAATAGTTAATAAAGACCCATGTTAAGAATTGGTTTCTAAATAATAACGTTACCATTTCAGCATGGTCCGTAAACTGCAGAAGTTCCATAAAAAACAAATAAACTATCGCATGAAAAAGAAGGTAAACTTGAAGATTGGAGTACAATTAAGATTTTTTTCGAAAAAGCGGCATGCAATAGCTCTAAAACTGTATATTAAAAAAAAAAGATTATGACATGCTGAACGCAATGGAGTTAAACTCAATTGAGTATTAGGTGCTACTTGAGTTCAACCCCAATATGTAAAAAAGGAGCTCCCTTTTTAAAAAGAGCTGATTAAAGGGTAAATAAATCTACTAATAGTTAAGAAAGCCCCCCCTGTCTCCATGTTAAGAATGGCGACAATTTTTACAAGAAGCAGAGAGTATTGATTTACTCCTCTCCAGGAGTTAGGCACAAGGCCTATTTTTATCTAACTCCCACAAGTAAGATGTGACCCAAGGTCGGGTCGGAAAAGTGGGGTTTAAAAATTGCCTGGGCAGCCCCGTCGGCATTCCCCGGCAGGGGCGCGTCAGGCAGTAAGCAATAAACTTACTCCTCCCCAAAGAGGGGAGGCGAAGCCTGGGAGGGTGGACCTCCTAGAACTGCACAGGACAGACCCATAGACCGGCGTAAATCAAGCCCCGAAGGCCAAGACAATAGCAGTCTATGGGGTGCAGTATCCATCTAAACAGATACTACACTTTGATCTTAGCCAAAAGGCGTTATTTAACCCCTACCCACAATAGGAATATGTGACACAAGGTCGGAAAGTGGGATTTGAAAAGCCAGTGCTCGAGAAGGTGAGCACTGTGGCCATTAAAAATTGCCTGGGCAGCCCCGTCGGCATTCCCCGGTAGGGGCGCCTCAGACAGTAAGCAATTAACTTACTCCTCCCCAAAGAGGGGAGGTAAAGCCTGGGAGGGTGGACCTCCTAGAACTGCACAGGACAGACCCATAGACCGGCGGAAATCAAGCCCCGAAGGACAAGACAATACCGATCTATGAAGTGCAGTATCCATCGGAACAGATACTACACTTTGATCTTAGCCAAAAGGCCAAAAAAAAGCAGAGAGTATCACGTATTAGTAGAAAGAAAAAAAACCCACTTTTTAATACTTTATCGGCTGTCGGGATAATCGATACAAAAAGTGGAATGGCCTCAAGGTTTAATGTAAAAGAAATAAAGTCTTTTAGTGAATTATAAAAATGGGAAACTCCAAATCCGATAAGATCAGGATATACAGACACATTGAAAAGGCCAAGTTTTCAATTGGCAAAATATTTGTATCACTATAAACTAAAAAAAAAATGAAAATTTATAAAAGGAAAAAAAAAATCGGTTTCGATTTATTTTTCTTTTAAAATTGATATCGCATCTTTAAATGCTTCAAAGGTATTTATTTAACCTTATTCCTTATTAAATTTCAATTAGATGCTTAAAAAAAAAATGTGAACCCTAAATTTTATAAATTTATATTTCTGAATTTTTGAGATAAGGATTGATAATTTGTATAATTTTGGTTATTCGGACTACGTTTCTTATTGTGAGTGTTATCATCACGACGTTTCGGCCGCTGTAACCTCCCATCAGGTATATCTCAAAATCTCAAATCAAACTATGTAGCATGCTCTTGTTCCATCAGCCATGTTCCTTCTGTAATTCGCAATTCTCTGTATCGCCCACACCGAAGATTGAACCTTCACCCTTCAGATCACTATCACTTAGAACTGAATTTAACTTAGTACTATATCCGCTGCGCCACGGGTCCTTGTGGACAGTTCTAGTATAAATTTTGGGAGCCTTAAACCTATTCTTGTTTTTTTCTATGTGTCGTCTTACTACATATATACATATATATATATATATATATATATATATATATATATATATATATAAATTTGCACGATTGTTGATTTTCAAAATATTTCACTTTAATACATTATAATCCGTGCTTTTAAGATGTTGACTTCCTTTCATTACTTAAAAAAAGTGCCAAATCAGTGTATACAACATCGCCAGGACTAAAAAAAAAAAATAACGTCGTAAGATCGTGACGTGTTTTCGACCCCTCAGGGTTAATACCACTAATATGAGGAGGAAGAAAAGAAGGGGAAAAAAAACACTATAAGACAGTCTCGCTTAACAAGGTTGTATTTTACAACGAAAATTCGCAAAAAAAAAAAAAAAATTAAATAAATCAATTTTTCATTTAAAATTTGCACGATTGTTGATTTTCAAAATATTTCACTTTAATACATTATAATCCGTGCTTTTAAGATGTTGACTTCCTTTCCTTACTTTATATATATATATATATATATATATATATATATATATATATATATATATATATATATATATATATATATATACAGGCACAGGGATATGTAGTAATAAAAGTACTGATATATAGGGATAAGTTTACAGCGGCCTTAATGCTGTGATGATAACACTCAAGATGAGAAATGTAGTTCGAATAACCAAAATTATACAAATTAAAGTATTTATAAAAATACTTGTTTCACAGCATAATTCTTACGAATTTTAATTTAAAATATTTTCATATAAATCACTTTTTTCATAGAATGTACTTTTGATTCCGGTTTTTAGCGAGTAAGCTGGATCCAATTGAACATGTCGTCCTCTTAGAAATACTTACTCATTTCAAACATGTTTTTCTTCAGATTTCATACGTACTACTAGATTGATTTTAACTCCAATACGTTCAGCATGTCATAATCTTTTTTAAAATATAGGTCGGATACCTTTAAGACAGGCCTCGTATTACAAGCTATTTCGGCCCTATTTATAACTATGTTGTCCACAGGACCGGCGGGACAGTTATAAAAGTTGGGGGGGGCTCTCCTAAAAAGTGTGTGTGGGGGGGGCTCTCCTAAAATGTGGGGGGCCCGGTTAAACACATGCATATATAACTTCATTATTGATGACCGTAAAGTGTGGGGGGGGACTTGATCCTCCCCTGCCCCCCGGTGCCACTGTCCATGTTCCAGGCATTTTTACATTCGGCTGATCCCCGAGTTCTGCGGCACGGCGACAGATGTACAAATAATAGAATAGTTAGAAGACTTGGAATTGTTCGTATGAACAATATGAGTTCGGGAACGTTGGCGTGCGTTCCAATATGGCAATCGAATGTCTGTGCTACGCCTGGCATCACTATGGTTTGTCGGGCGCTAGTCTGTCACTAATGAATATTAATATATCAGATTCGAGTGTTTGGCCACTTGTTTCAATAAACACCCCATTTATGTTGATCTGTGCTTTTGAAAAATTCGCAATTACAGAAACACATAAACACATTGAATATGTTTTTTTTTTGTAAAATAGGTGTATACGTATTTGCAGCCAATACTCATTCAAAAAAAACTCATGCAGACACAGAGTGGAGAAAAACACCATTCGTGCAAAATATGTGGACTTACATTTTTAAAGAGTCATGCTTTAAGAACACGCATGGAAGAAAAATCGTATCCTTGTAAAGTATGTGGATCTGCATTTTCAAATAGATCTGATTTAAGAAGACATATGCGAATACACACAGGATGGGGGCCTAAATAGAGCTGAAAGGGAGAAAATAACAAAATATCAGGGTCTAATGTATGATATGAAAAGAAACTGGAACCTCAAAGAGATCTCCATCATTCCAGTTATCATAGGAGCCACTGGACTCATGAAGAAGAACTTGAAAAAGTATTTAGCAAGTATACCTGGTGAACCAAGTGCAAGAGAAATCCAAACAACTGCACTCAAGGGAACAGCCAGAATCTTGAAAAGATCTCTCGGTTGGAGTCTGTAAATAGCGGGTGATCGTATGGCATTTGGAAGAATGCCCCGTCCCCAGCAAATGAATGAAAAGAAAAATTTAAAAAAAAGAGAAAAACCGTTTCCTTGTAAAGTATGTGGATCTACATTTTCAAATAGATCTGATTTAGGAAGATATATGCGAATACACACTGGAGTTTGAATTACCTACGAGACACTATCCTCGAGTGTCTTTGGTCTCTCTGTACAAGGGTTTGTCAGGACAAACTGACATGAGGATACTTACCCCTACAAATAAACCCTGACCAAATATTCAAAATTACATAGATTACAAATAAGATCCCCTCATACGAAGAATAGTGCATCTTCTCCTAGTGATGTTACCTCAAGTAACACCACGTAGCTGGATATTCCACCAGACTAGATGAATTCTTGTCCTGGAATCCGGTAAGACCAACAGACCACAAGAAAGATATACTATGACATACTTGACTGATCGGTTGGGGAGAGAAGAAATTTATTATTATTAACTTTTTTACTAACTCAATGTTTGAGAAATAAAGGAGAATTTTAATAGAATATTCGGATATCTATGTATCTCATATAGAGATCAAGTGTTAGCCCCAGGAAGGGGCTCCTTGATTTCTGAGAACTTCGACTGAAGTAAAATGAAACATTAAGAGAAAACCCGTATCCTTGTAAAGTATGTGGATCTGGATTTATTAAGTTATGACATAAAATGCTTTAATTATCAAACTCAAAGGTAATTAATATTTACTAAATTTTAAAAATGAATAGAATAACTGATTATAATGAATGTCACGTTTTTTATGCAAGATTTGTTTAATAATATTTTTTTTATTCACAGATTACAGTTACTTTGAAAAACGAATGAACTCAAATAATTGACATTTACAGACGAGAAGTTTTCATCTCGAGGGAATTTCTGACAGATTCAAAATACACATAGAAGAGACAACAAGAAAGATATACTATAACAATTAACTGGTCAATTTGGGAGAGGAAAATTAATGTTCTTAACTTCTTTACTAAATCAACGGTAAAGGAGACATTTAATGCAACACTCGAATATCTATATGATATATATATATCTCATATAGAGATCAAGTGTTAACCCCAGAAAGGTGCTCCTTGATTTCTGTTGTGGGTGCACCATCTCCCCAGAAAGAGTTACTTATCGTTGTGCCGCACTATAACGTTAACTGGTCAATTGGTGAGAGGAATATAAACATGTTTAACGTCTTTACTAACTCAACGTTTCTGAGAACTTCGACTGAAGTAAAATAAAACAACAAATTAAGAGAGAGAGTTTGAATGACCTACTGGACACTATCCTCGAGTCTCTTCGGTCTCACTGTACAAGGGTTTATCAGGACAACCTTACATGGGGATACTTCAACTCTGAGTAAACTCTGACCAAATATTAAAAATAACATAGTATTAGAAGCCCAAATAAGATCCCCCTCAGCATGTTTATACACTTACTCATACAAGGAATGGTGCACCGTCTAGTGATGTTACCTCAAGTAACAACACTTAGCTTGATATTCCACCAGACTAGATGAATTCTTGTCCTAAAATCCTGTAAGACCAAGACACCACAAGAAAGATATACTATAACATAATTAACTAGTCAATTGGGGAGAGAAAAATTAATGTTCTTAACTTCTTTACTAACTCAACGTTTGACAGGTAACGGAGAACTTTAATGGAATATTCGAATATCTATGTATCTCATATAGAGATCAAGTGTTAGCTTGGGAAGGGGTCTTATTGATTTCTGAGAACTTCAACTAAAGTAAAATGAGCAAAAAAAATATAATGTAGAGATCAAGTGTTAGCCTCAGGAAAGGGGCCCCTTGATTTAACCTATAACTGAATGCTAGTCCATCGCTGATACATCAGCTTCCAACACGGTGCAGCTTCACAAAATTAACCATTTATGTGTATAAAAATTTTATGAAAATTCTATATTACTGAAACTTAACAAATACACACTGAAAAAAAATATTTTGGCAAGGTATTTGCATACGTATATTCAGCTAATTTTGATGCAAAAGAAAAGTATGCAGGTACACACTGGAGAAAAAGCCCATTCTTGTGAAATTTGTGGTTACGCATTTTCAAATAATTGTCATTTAAAGGAACATATACGAACACATACTGGAGAAAAACCCTATTCTTGTCAAATCTGTGGGTATTCCTTTTCACAGAAATCTAATTTAAAAGAACATATACGATCACATACGGGAGACAAACCTTATTCTTGTGAAGTATGTGGATCTACGTTTTCAATTAGTTCTCGTTTAAAAAGGCATATGCGAACACACACTGGGGAAAAACCTTTTCTTTGTAAAATTTGTGGATATGCATTCTCAAATAATTGTCATTTAAAGGAACATATGCGAACACATACAGGTGAAAAACCTTATTCTTGTCAAATCTGTGGGTATTCCTTTGCACAAAATTCTAATTTAAAAGAACATATACGAACACATACGGGAGAGAAACCTTATTCTTGTCAAATCTGTCCATCTGTTTTTTCACAAAACTCTAGCTTAAAAAACCACATGCGAAAACACACTGGAGAAAAACCTTATTTTTGTATAGTATGTCAATCTTCATTTGCAGACAATTCTAACTTCAAGAAACACACACGAACGCACACTGGAGAGAAACCGTACACATGTAAAGTATGTGAATCTGCATTTACAGAGAGTCAAGCTTTGAAAATACATATGCGAACACACACTGGTGAAAAACCATACACTTGTAAAGTATGTGGGTCTGCATTTTCAATTAATTCTGATTTAAAAAGACATGTCCGCATACACACTGGTGAAAAACCTTATTCATGTGACGTGTGTCGTTCAGAATATTCCCAGAAAGCAAATTTAAAAAGACATATGTCCAAACACACTGGGAACGGGAAAAAATAACAAAATATCAAGATCTCAAAAATGATCTAAAAATAACATGGTCCCTCGATGAAATAAACATCATACCGGTTGTAGTGGGGGCAACTGGTCTGGTGAAAAAAAATCTAAGTAAATACTTAGAAACAATCCCCGGAAAACCAAATTGTAGGGAAGTACAGATAGCAGCCCTAAAAGGAACCACATCTATCCTTAAGAGAGCCCTCGGATATAAATTTTACTCATAGGGAAATCAAGTGTTAGCCTCAAGAGTAGGCCCCTTGATCTCTTTAGATAAACTAAATTAAAATGAAAACAAAAATGTGAAGGAAGCGGACTCTTGATTTCTGAGAACTTCGACTGAGGTAAAATTAAATAAAAATTAACCAGAGTTATATCGACGAGTAGACTTCACTACGATGTCTCAAAAGTGACAAATTCCTATTTAATGAGGAACCGATAATTATAACTGCACAGGGATAGATTTAAGAAAATGGCTGGTCTACAAAAACTGACCAGTGCATGTTTTGTTATTCGACCGTTGAAAGTTGAAGCCACCTCATGTCTGGATGCAAGATCCTTTTGCCCGATTGTTATGATACTGCCTGCCACAACAAAGTGCGTAGATACCTAAGATCTGCGGAAAGATACAGTTTAAAAGACAGCTGAACATCTGGGAACATGAAGCCTTACACATAACATCAAATAGAAAGGTGACAAATGTTGATAAAGACATATACACAGGCAGATATATAAAAGATAAGGCCATCAATTGGAAGATCTGCGGAGAAATGCAGCTTGAAAGATCACTGAACATCTGAGAACATGAAAATGGCTGGTCTACAAAAAACTGACCAGTGCAGGTTCTGCCACTCTACCATTGAAAGTCCAAGCCACCTAATGTCTGGATGCAAGATTCTTTTGGCTGATGGCCATTACATGCCTACCACAACAAAGTGTGTAAATCCCTACATGTGAAGAGAGATGCAGCTAGAAAGATCACTGAACATCTGGGAACATGAACCCTCACCCATAACATCGAATTGAAAAGTGACAGTGTTCTACGATAAAGACATACAGGCGGACAGATACATAAAAGACAAGGCCATCAAACCAGACATTGGCATCTGGAACAAACCTGAAAGGACTTCTATTATCACAGATGTAATCGTCCTGAATGACTATAACCTTAATAGAGCCGAATGCAAAAAAATAATCAAATATCTGGACCTCAAGAATGATTCAAAAACAACATGGTCCCTGAAAGAAATAAACATCATATCGATTGGGGTAGGGGAAACTGGTTTAATGAAACAAAATCTAATAAAGTATATAACCAAACTGTAGGAAGTACCTAAAAAGGAAGACATCTATCCTAAAGAGAGCCCTCGGATATAAGTTTAACTCATAGGGAAATTTCATTACTCCAATTTAACTGATCTAAAATAGTGAAAAAAAGTGAAAGGATACTTCCCCCTGCAAGTTAAATATTCAATATTACATATTCGCAGCATAAATTAGATCTCGACTATACACTGGCTTATACGAGGAATGGTGCACCTTCTCCAAGTAAGGTTACCTCAAGTAATAGCACTTAGCTGGATACTCCACCAGACCAGATGAATTCTTGTCCTAGAATCCGGTAAGACCAACAGACTAATAGAAAGATATACTATAACATAGTTAACTGGTCAATTCGGGAGAAGAAAAAGTAATATTCTTTACTTCTTAAATAACTCAACATTTAACAGGTAAAGGAGAACTTAAATGGAATATTCAAATATCTATGTAACTTATATAGGGATCAAGTGTTAGCCGCAGAGAGAACTTCGACTGAAGTAAAATGAAACAAAAAATGAAAAACCTTATCCGGCAGTGTTCGTTTGTCAAATACATAGAACATATTTTATATAGACATTTTTAAATGTCAGTTTTTATACCACCCCTCCATTCAAATATAAAAAAAGATTTCTAACATTGGGGATACATGTGGCAGTAAACGATACACATTGTAGTAAAAAATACATGTGGTAATAAACAATACATGTGGCAGTAAACAATACATGTGGCCGTAAACAATACAAATGGCAATAAACAATACATGTGGTAATAAACAATACATGTGACAGTAAACAATACATGTGGTAGTAAACAATACACCTGGCTATAAACAATACACTTGGCAGTAAACAATACATTATGATATAAGCAATACAAGTGGCAGTAACCAATACAAGTGACCGTAAACAATACCCTTGGCTATAAACAATACATGTGGCCATAAACAATACAAGTGGAAGTAAACAATGCACTTGGCTGTAAACAATACATGTGGCTATAAGCAATACAAGTGACCGTAAACAATACATGTGGCTATAAACAATACAAGTGGAAATAAACAATACACGTGGCAATAAACAATACAAGTGGAAATAAACAATACAAGTGGCAATAAACAATACAAGTGGAAATAAACAATACAAGTGGCAATAAACAATACAAGTGGAAATAAACAATACAAGTGGCAATAAACAATACACGTGGCAATAAACAATACAAGTGGAAATAAACAATACAAGTGGAAATAAACAATACACGTGGCAATAAACAATACAAGTGGAAATAAACAATACAAGTGGCAATAAACAATACAAGTGGAAATAAACAATACAAGTGGCAATAAACAATACACGTGGCAATAAACAATACAAGTGGCAATAAACAATACACGTGGCAATAAACAATACAAGTGGAAATAAACAATACAAGTGGCAATAAACAATACAAGTGGAAATAAACAATACAAGTGGCAATAAACAATACAAGTGGAAATAAACAATACAAGTGGAAATAAACAATACAAGTGGAAATAAACAATACAAGTGGAAATAAACAATACAAGTGGCAATAAACAATACAAGTGGAAATAAACAATACAAGTGGAAATAAACAATACAAGTGGAAATAAACAATACAAGTGGAAATAAACAATACAAGTGGCAATAAACAATACACGTGGCAATAAACAATACAAGTGGCAATAAACAATACACGTGGCAATAAACAATACAAGTGGCAATAAACAATACACGTGGCAATAAACAATACAAGTGGAAATAAACAATACAAGTGGCAATAAACAATACAAGTGGAAATAAACAATACAAGTGGCAATAAACAATACAAGTGGAAATAAACAATACAAGTGGAAATAAACAATACAAGTGGAAATAAACAATACAAGTGGAAATAAACAATACAAGTGGCAATAAACAATACAAGTGGAAATAAACAATACAAGTGGAAATAAACAATACAAGTGGAAATAAACAATACAAGTGGCAATAAACAATACAAGTGGCAATAAACAATACAAGTGGCAATAAACAATACAAGTGGAAATAAACAATACAAGTGGCAATAAACAATACAAGTGGCAATAAACAATACAAGTGGCAATAAACAATACAAGTGGAAATAAACAATACAAGTGGAAATAAACAATACACGTGGCAATAAACAATACAAGTGGAAATAAACAATACAAGTGGCAATAAACAATACAAGTGGAAATAAACAATACAAGTGGCAATAAACAATACAAGTGGAAATAAACAATACAAGTGGCAATAAACAATACAAGTGGAAATAAACAATACAAGTGGAAATAAACAATACAAGTGGCAATAAACAATACAAGTGGCAATAAACAATACAAGTGGAAATAAACAATACAAGTGGAAATAAACAATACAAGTGGCAATAAACAATACAAGTGGCAATAAACAATACAAGTGGCAATAAACAATACAAGTGGCAATAAACAATACAAGTGGAAATAAACAATACAAGTGGCAATAAACAATACAAGTGGAAATAAACAATACAAGTGGAAATAAACAATACAAGTGGCAATAAACAATACAAGTGGCAATAAACAATACAAGTGGCAATAAACAATACAAGTGGAAATAAACAATACAAGTGGAAATAAACAATACAAGTGGCAATAAACAATACAAGTGGCAATAAACAATACAAGTGGAAATAAACAATACAAGTGGCAATAAACAATACACGTGGCAATAAACAATACAAGTGGAAATAAACAATACAAGTGGCAATAAACAATACAAGTGGAAATAAACAATACAAGTGGCAATAAACAATACAAGTGGAAATAAACAATACAAGTGGAAATAAACAATACAAGTGGCAATAAACAATACAAGTGGCAATAAACAATACAAGTGGAAATAAACAATACAAGTGGCAATAAACAATACAAGTGGCAATAAACAATACAAGTGGAAATAAACAATACAAGTGGCAATAAACAATACACGTGGCAATAAACAATACAAGTGGAAATAAACAATACAAGTGGCAATAAACAATACAAGTGAAAATAAACAATACAAGTGGCAATAAACAATACAAGTGGAAATAAACAATACAAGTGGAAATAAACAATACAAGTGGCAATAAACAATACAAGTGGCAATAAACAATACAAGTGGAAATAAACAATACAAGTGGCAATAAACAATACAAGTGGAAATAAACAATACAAGTGGAAATAAACAATACAAGTGGAAATAAACAATACAAGTGGCAATAAACAATACAAGTGGCAATAAACAATACAAGTGGCAATAAACAATACAAGTGGAAATAAACAATACAAGTGGAAATAAACAATACAAGTGGCAATAAACAATACAAGTGGCAATAAACAATACAAGTGGCAATAAACAATACAAGTGGCAATAAACAATACAAGTGGAAATAAACAATACAAGTGGAAATAAACAATACAAGTGGAAATAAACAATACAAGTGGCAATAAACAATACAAGTGGCAATAAACAATACAAGTGGAAATAAACAATACAAGTGGAAATAAACAATACAAGTGGCAATAAACAATACAAGTGGCAATAAACAATACAAGTGGCAATAAACAATACAAGTGGAAATAAACAATACAAGTGGCAATAAACAATACAAGTGGAAATAAACAATACAAGTGGCAATAAACAATACAAGTGGAAATAAACAATACAAGTGGCAATAAACAATACAAGTGGCAATAAACAATACAAGTGGAAATAAACAATACAAGTGGCAATAAACAATACAAGTGGCAATAAACAATACAAGTGGAAATAAACAATACAAGTGGCAATAAACAATACAAGTGGAAATAAACAATACAAGTGGCAATAAACAATACAAGTGGAAATAAACAATACAAGTGGCAATAAACAATACAAGTGGAAATAAACAATACAAGTGGCAATAAACAATACAAGTGGCAATAAACAATACAAGTGGAAATAAACAATACAAGTGGAAATAAACAATACAAGTGGCAATAAACAATACAAGTGGAAATAAACAATACAAGTGGCAATAAACAATACAAGTGGAAATAAACAATACAAGTGGCAATAAACAATACAAGTGGAAATAAACAATACAAGTGGCAATAAACAATACAAGTGGCAATAAACAATACAAGTGGAAATAAACAATACAAGTGGAAATAAACAATACAAGTGGCAATAAACAATACAAGTGGCAATAAACAATACAGTTAGTAGTAAACACGAGATTTGAAGAGATTGTTTTAGGTCATTTTTAATGAAGCGAATTATTGTTGTATTTAATTTACATACTTCTAAAACAGTTCATAATAAATTATTTTTCAGTGTTATTCCTTTGTAATGTTTATTTTTCTATTTTCTTATATATACAGAATAGTTTTGTCGATATTAATAATACTATTATTATCATTAAGTTTCATATTAATTAAAGCAATTTAAGGAATAAAAGGATAGTCCTCCACAAAAATTTGTTAAATTTTCAATAATTTTGAAGGGAGGTAATTGTAATTTTTATTGTGCAATTTTCTTATATATACGCAATAGTTTTCTCGATATTATTATAATAATTATTATTATTATCATTTGTTAGCTGAGAACGGCTTGGATATTGGATGGGGGAGCGGTGTCGGTTGGAGCTATAAAGTTGATATATTTAAATGTAACATTATGGCGATGAGAAAGGGGCTGGAGCTTGGTAGACAATGTGAAACCTATTAGATTAGAAACTCTTTTGTGGACCCTAAGAGGGAGAGACAAGCGATTGGTGCACTAGCCCAGATGTGGCAACAATACTCCATGCATGGGCGAATTATGGGTTTGTAGAGATATAGAATGCTGGCAGGTGTGTGTAGTTTTCTAGCTCAATAGTGGGAGGTTACCTTCTTTGCAGCAAACTTGGCTGTTACCACACACAATAGTCGTGAAGGGTCAGACCGAGGAGAGAGAGAGAAAAAGAGTAAGAGAGAGAAGAGAGAGAGTAAGAGAGAGAAAGAAAGAGTGAGAGAGCAAGGGAGAGAGAGAGAGAAAGAAAGAGAGAGAGAGCGATTCATCTTTCTTGCCCAGATATGGCAACAATATTCCATGCATGCGCGAATTGTGGGTTTGTAGAGATATAGAATGCTGGCAGGTGTGTGTAGTTTTCTAGCTCAATAGTGTGAGGTTACCTTCTTTGCAGCAAACTTGGCTGTATCTTCTATGTTCCAATTCATCTTATCTGTGAATGTTAGACCGACGAATTCGAATGTTGGTCTCTCTGGGATGCTGCTATTACCGGTGGTTGGAAACGTTTCTTACAATTGTTAAAGGAAAGGAGATTTGTCTTAGTAGCGTTAAATGTTTGTCTCATTCCATTAGAGACTGGAGGTCATTTTCTAAGGATTCAGCAATTGCCTCGGATATATATGTGAGTGCATTTTGTCAAAATGACAAGAGTAGAGCATAGTCTTAGCAGCGAATATACCCATCTCGGACGCAATTGCATCAGTCAGGTCGTTTATGAAAATCAGGAATAATAAAGGTCCAAGGATCGACCCCTGGGGAACACTTGCATTTATGTCATGATGTTAAGATATATGGCTATCGAGGATATTGTTAATGAGTAGAGTCGAGTTTTCAGTCAGGTAGGTGCTTTACATCCAGGTTAGACTGTTCCTTTGTACCTCTTCTTTAGCCGACTGACACTGGCTTTCTGTGGGTGGTCCAGGGCTCTGAAGTTGTATTTTACAAGATGGCTTTCCATAAGGCGGTCAAACCTGGCTATAAAAGCGTTCACCGAAGAGGCTTTGACAACCTCTTCTGGCAATCCGTTCCACCAGGGAATCACTCTGTTACTAAAGAATGACATTCTTTTGCTTGTTTTAATAGCATTTCTTGTCAGTCGTAGATTATGTCCTCTTGTTTTAGAATCCCCCTGAATTTCTGATATGCATGTCGGATTGTCATACAGGCCATGGACATATTTATACGTGTTGATGAGATCTCCCCCCAGTCTTCTGTACAACAGGATCTTATTATACTAAGTATTCATCTAGTATTTTCCATGTGCAACGTAGTACTAGTTATATCGATATTATACAACTTAGCGCTACCTAACGGTTAGGACTTGTGTACTACGGGTCGTAAACAGCCACCAGACAACGTGTCAATCCTGTACCCTCAACCTGTCAACAACCGATTTATCTGAAGTCAAGCCAATGCAATAAGGTAGAGTAGAGTCGAGTCTTCAGTCAGGTCGGATGCTTTACATCCAGTTTAGACCGCTCCTTTGTACCTCTTCTTTAGCCGACTGACACTGTGGCTTTCTGTGGGTGGTCCATGGCTCTGCAATTGTATTTTACAAGATGGCTTTCCATAAGGCGGTCAAACCTGTAAACAAGAACTGACCAGACTAGATATGTGAAATTATGTGACAAGAAAGTGTTCCCAAGTTTCACAGATATAGAGAAATAGAGATGGTGGGACAGCGATAATATATATATATATATATATATATATATATATATATATATATATATATATATATGAATGAAAGAAGGAGAAACTAAATTATCAGTAAAATCATCAACGTTTCGTCTTCATCAAGAAAAGACTTCCTCAGGATGCTTTAAGAAAATAAAAAAGTTATAAACACAAGTATATTACTTGGAAATAGTCTGTACGTATAGAATGTAAAAAAATAGTTATGCTCATCTTCTGGCCGAAACTAAAATAAAAATGTGTAAAATGAACATTCGACTGAAGTAAAATTCAACAAAAAGTTAAAACCAGACTAGCAGGATGGCGACAGAATAAAACAGAACTGACCAGACTAGATATGTGAAATTATGTGACAAGAAAGTGTGCCCAAGTTTCACAGATAGAGAGAAATAGAGATGGTGGGACAGCTTTAATATATATATATATATATATATATATATATATATATATATTATATATATATATATATATTATATCCAAGCAAGCGTTGTTGAACGTCACAGAACTTTCTCGTTTGTAAATCTTCTTTGTGAGGTTCTCTGGTTTCAGGTAGCAGTCCGTAGAATATTTCACCGATTGTCATTTTTTCGAGCGCTTTCGATTTTCTTAATCGACGGTTTGCTTGGATAATGACTTGCTGCCTAAGTATACATTATATATATATACATATATGCATATAAAAAAAAGGTAACGGCCGCATAGCCTGGACACGCACGAGTGTCGTTGACGACATCGCACACTGCCCATGGCCGTAGCGGCGGTGATTTGTTAAGAATCACCATGTCTAGGGCACAGCATATGGAAGGCGGAGCCTATCCCTCTCTTTCCGCTGCCTTGAACCTTCCCTGAGTTTTAGTCAGGTACCCATTTACTGCTGGGTGGACAGAGGGAGTTTTCAGACACAGAAATTCGATAACCGTGAGTGGGATCGAACCCGGGTCGTCCAGCCCAGAGACAATTGCTATAACCACTCGTCCACAGGCCCTCCCCATATATATATATATATATATATATATATATATATATATATATATATATATATATATATATATATATATATATATATATATATATATATATATATATATATATATAACCCCCCCCCCCCATTTCACACAAATCACGTCCTACGTGATCTCAGACGTGACCGAATAAGTCCCACCATTCCTGAATATGTTTATCAGCTGACGATAATCGGGATCAATTTCTTCTTCTCCTCCGTTTTTGCTCGCGGTCCTCGTTGTGGCCGCTGTCTCATCACTGAACAAAACTGTTTCTATCCAACAAAAGAATTCTGAAGACATTTATCTCAGGGTTTTTATTTTCTCTGAATAAAAGAGGCATGTAGAGGACAGAGTGTTGGGATTAAATATCCAAGGAAGAAAGTTCAATTCTCGCACGTGAGAATGCAATAACAATTATGTAGATAAGTGCAAAATAGAAACAGAGCAACAGCTTTTGTGAAGAAGGAGCACAACAACAATCGTATATAAGTTTAAACCGTTTTACTTGTGAGAAAAATGAGGGCAAATATATACAACAGATGGTGAGTTCAAAGTCCAGAAAGGAGGAAGTTGATTTAGGTTAGCGAAAACGTGCTTTTCGAACTTATCTTGTGGGAGTTCTGGTAACAGGTTGCACGTGCGCCCGCCTCCAATTCTGGCTCTTGTCTAGATGTAGTCACTTCAGTCCAAGATGGTTGGTAACAGGAAGGAGCAGGGGCTCTCTGCGACTGCCATCGTGGGCCTTTCTCAGAAGCATCTAGCCGCGGTCCTACCAGGTTCAAAAGGTGGATCGAAAAGAGGCCGGGACACAGCGTGCAAGCGTTTTTATGGGCTGACTCATGTGACCCCTAAGGGATTAGGGGTTGGGATAATGATAATATAATAAAAGAAGTATTATTTAGGGGGTAGCCTCGTACTTACGACTATATACCCCCTCAAGAACGGTTCTAAAATCTATTTTCAATCGATATTTATTCCATAATTGCCGAATTTTACTACTTAGCCAAAATTGCCGAATTTTCCTTTGCCGAGTTTTCCTATTTTCCTATTGTTGGGATTAAATATCCCTGGAAGAAAGTTCAATTCTCGCACGTGAGAATGCAGTAACAATTATGTAGATAAGTGCAAAATAGAAACAGGGCAACAGCTTTTGTGAAGAAAGAACACAACAACAATTGTATATAAGTTTAAGACAGTTTTACTTGTGAGAAAAAATGAGGGCAAATATATACAACAAATGGTGAGTTCAAAGTTCAGAAAGGAAGGAAGTTAATTTAGGTTTGCGAAAACGTGCTTCGCGAACTTATCTTGTGGGAGTTCTGGTAACAGGTTGAACGTGCACCCGCCTCCAATTCTGGCTGGGCTGACTCACGTGACCCCTAAGGGAGTAGGGGTTGGAATCCCTGATAGCTAATCCGTGAGACCCCTAATTCCAATAAAAGACCGTCTATCTTAAATACTTGCTTAACCTAACTTACTAGATGATCTTTGTCGGACGATGTAGCAGTCATAAATTAGATTTACTTTGTAATGTGTATCAGTGTCCCTGTGAGGTGGTTTGGCCAATCAGCTCGCAGGGCGCATTGATATCATTAGTTCCCTAAGGAACTACTTGAGCTCCCTTACGATATGGCGGACGATGAGCAAATGGTACCCTGGCGCCAGCCAAGAAGGATCGCCTCAAAGACTCTGGCAAACAACAAGGAAACCCTAACCTCTTTGACCACTGGACGATCACCGCACCTACTAAGAAAGAACCTTTTTTTTTTAACATAGTTCACCCCAAACAAGGCAGGCAACCACTGTAGACGTAAGGGGCTACTGAGAAAAAAGGGAGACGGTTTGAGGGGGGGGGGGGTCAACCTAAATTGGGATCTGAACAGCAGTTTTAAATTTCTGCATGTAAGTACTGTCGGGGGAAACAGGGGGCAGAGAGGGAGTTCCAGAGGCCAGCAGCACGAGGAAAGAAGCTACTTATTTTCCTCTTCTTCTTTCGGACACTGTCCAATATTCTTCCACCTATACCAAACGGTATAAGTAACCTTTCGTTGCTGTTGTAAAAAGATTTCTTCATTTCATTTCGTGGGTTGAATATAAGATAGGGGATAACATATCCTCTTTCTTACAACCCTTTTGAGGGTTCCAGTTTTGGGGGGAAGATTTTGGGAGAGCTGAGTTTAATAGAAACATTTTAAAGAAAACAGTTTTAAGTAAATATTCAAATGTGTGAGAGAGCGAGAGAAATGTTATATGATAAACAAACAAAATAATGAATTCAAAAGCATAAATTCACAAAAGAGATATTTTATATATGTTTAAAAATGGAAGTCTATAAAGATAGGAAAACAGAATAATTGTTCATGTTTGAGTGTCCTTGCAAAACAAGGGTGTTCATTAGTTGAGATATCCAGGAAGCCTGAGTCGATAATTTTAAGGCTGTGAATTATCCACGTGTCTGAAAAGTCGTAATCAAAACTTCCTCACTCAATTACATAAATTACATTTCAGTGAAATTTATTAAATAGTCAATAATCATTTGTTTTCATATTAGAAAGTTCAGTGAGAAATGTATGAAGTATTAAAATGGTTAAGTTTATAAGTTTGTTTTCAATCAGCAGACGACATTGAAAGGAGCTTCTAAAATAAATTTCAACTCATGTTCCTCTCTTGCAAAAATTCCAAAATTAATGTTTCTCATTTTTTTTCTCATTCGACAAAATAATACGGCGTATTATTTTGCCTTGATACCGTTTGCAATGTGACAAAACTAATTGCAAATATTTGGAAGTCACTGCAAAGCTAAAACCTTCAATGTCACCCACAATATATTGAAAACAAAGTCAACTTTGACTTTCATTTTTAAGCGCTAATTAAGTGTATTGAAATAGTGTCGAGCGGCATTTTTTTTAGGATTCTCTGGAGGTCCCCAGATGCCGGAGAGCTTTCTACTCCAAAAGCTTATTTTTACTCGTGTTTCTGGACTCTGGAACTCCCTCCCTGCTCCCTGTTTTCCCCGACGGTACTGACATGCAGAAATTTAAAACTAATGTGAACAGACATCTCGCTGCGCAGCTCCCAATTTAGGCTGACCCCCCCCTAACCCTCTCCCCTTTCCTTTTTTCTCAGTAGCCCCTTACGTCTACAGTGGCGTCCTGCCTTGTTTGGGGTGAACTATGTTATATAAAAAATAAAAATAATAATATGTGACGGTGGTTAAGTGGATAACGACACGGACTGAAGAGCTAGGTGTTCCAAGTTCGAATCCAGTCGGTTCCACAGTATCACTTTCACTTAGGGATGTTGGCAACCTTCTCGTGGTCCTTCCCGTAAGTACCCGATGTCTTTCCAGAAAGATTTCTAACTAAAAGAAAACATCGGGGAAACTAATGCCAACACCAGAAGTATCTGATTCACACGAAAGAAGAAGACTTAGGGATGTTGGCAACCTTCACGTGGTCCCTCTTGCAAGAACGCCGACAACAGAATCAAACCAACCATTCTGATTCATACGAATTTACTGGTACTCATCTCGATCTTGACCCATTTTTCGCGAGTTTCTTGTCGGAAGCGTTCGGCTATCCTACGCAAACGCCCGAGAGATGACGAGCCGATTTGTACCAGACGACAATTTTGATATGGTGCTGCGTCCTATGATTTTAAATGTTTTGCTTGTTTTTTGGGGGTTTTTTTTAGGGGTAGGGGTAGGGTTTAGTGTTAGGGTTTAGGGTTAAACATATTTATTTGATAACAATAACTTCGCTATGTTTTGCTTGTTTTTTTTTTGTTTTTTTTAGGGTTTAGGGTTAAAAATATTGGCACTTCTGTAGTATATATGAAGCAGCTGCCGATTAAGAAATCGAAATTGAAGAGTTCCGTTTTTTTTTCTCCAAGTACCATTCATTCAGAATTCACCGGAAGTTGAATTTAGTATTTAGAAAATGGAGTTAAATGAGATTAATCTTCGAAACATTCGTAATTTAATGAACCAGCCGCAAAAAACAATAGATTTTTTACAGGCACACCGCCTGATTTCTTAGGGTTTAGGGTTAGGGTTAGGGTTTAGGGTTAGGGTTTTTTATTTAAATTTTTTTTACTTCATATAATAAAAAAAGAAATTTTTAATTGTTACCCAAAAACAAATCAGTCTTGCATTTTTTTTATTATGTTGTAAAAAAATCACTTACGGTTGAATTACCTCCCTTTATTTTCAGTAGAAGGACAGAAAATCTGCTGCTTCATATATACTACAGAAGTGCCGAACATTTTTATTTGATAACAGTAACTTCGCTCTGTTTTGCTTGTTTTATTTGTTTTGTTGTTTAAACAATTTCTTGCAACTATAACTAAAAATTATAGGACGCAGCAACGTATCAAAATAACAAAAAAATATTTATTTGATAACAGTAACTTCGCTATGTTTTGTTTGTTTTGTTGTTTCGGGCATCTTTTACGAGACTCAGCAGAGTAAAAACACTAAAAAAACAAATTTACAACAAATAAAAGTAACTGTAAGCTGTAAAAGTTAGTTTCGAACTTGCATGTGCTATTTGTTTGTATTTTAAACCCGTTTGAAGTGCTATTTATTAGAAATTTATGTTCAACAGAGGGTTTCGAAGAATTCAAAATGGCCGCTCTACGTAATAATATAGAGGCATTTTCTTTGAGAAACTAGATGTTTTAAAAAACAAGAATTTTTTTTTAACATCTAATAAAAAGCCATTTATACTACGTAAAAATACAAACAAATTACATAGGTAAGTAGAAAAATGTCTATTCTAGACATAAGTCAACTTTACTTGTTGCAAATTTATGTTTTTAAACTCTTTCTCGTTCTTATTTTGGACCCCGTTCGCGCCTCTGCTGAGCGTCGTAACATATACCCGTTGTTTCTTTTAGAAAATTTATTGAAAATATAACTTAAAATCATAGGACGCAGCACCGTATCAAAATTGTCGTCTGGTACAAATCGGCTCGTCATCTCTCGGGCGTTTGCGTAGGATAGCCGAACGCTTCCGACAAGAAACTCGCGAAAACTGGGTCAAGATCGATATGGTTACCGATTATAATAATATAACTTTCACTTAGTGATGTTGGCAATCATTACGTGATCCCTCCTGCAAGAATGCTGACAACAGAATCAGAACGGCCAACAAAGTTGTGCCATTCTGATTCATACGAATTTATTTTACTTTAAACAACCAAAAAATAACGTAGACAAACGTTGTTTTTTTTTTTGTTTTTTTTTGTTGTTTTTTGTTGTTGTTTTTTTGTTTATTTTTTTTTTGTTTTTTGTTTATTTTTTTATTTATTTATTTTATTTTTTATTTTTTTAATTTGAAACCGGAACATTGTCTGCTTATCTCCCTTGCTATTTAATTCAACTTCCGGTTTTAAGTAACGAAAACATTTTTTTATTTATTTCCAGCTACTATAACATTTTAATTTGCAATCTTTTCAGTAAATTTCTTCTAATTGCCCTTTTTTTCCACTCCAACAGAAAAAAAAGGACAACAGACGTCAACAAATGTAAGTAATTGTTTTCACGAAAGGAATTTTTTTTTAACAATGATTGATTCAAGTTTTCTTCCGATAATGAAATCTTTAAAGTAGAAAATTTGGTGCTTGTACAGAGAAGCGTCCATATTAAATTATCAATACCACAAAAAAAAAAACAGTATTATATACTTACGCGGCAGATTTAAATAAGTATCCTCACCAAAAAGTAGGGAAAATGATTGAGTAGAATTTTAATTAAAAATCAGTTTCATCGTATTTTGATGACTGCCATTGATTTATTACTTGTTAATATGACAGACTGAGTTATCTCCCCCCCCCCTGAATTTCGTGTTTTTCGCTCGAATCTATGGCGGAACCTGAAAAAAAACGGAAAATATCTACGCCTGCAAATGACGAGTGACGCTTCCCGACGGTTTTGATTAAAATTCTACTCGATAATTTTCCTTAATTTTTGGTGCTTGTACAGAGACGCGTCCGTATTAAATTATCAATACCAATAATAATAATAATAATAAAAAACAATATTATATACTTACGCAGCAGATTTCAATAAGTATCCTCACCAAAAAGTAGGAAAAATGATCGAGTAGAATTTTAATTAAAAATAAATATCAGTTTCATCAATGTTGCTGATTGCCATTGATTTATTACTTGTTAATGACAGATAAAGTTATTTCCCCTTGAATTTCGTGTTTTTCGCTCGAATCAATGGCCGAACCCGATTAAACGATATAACGGATTTTTATTTTTTATTACAATTCTACTCGCTAGTTTTTGCTCATTTTTGGTGTAGAAACCTATTTTTGCTTGATACATAAGTATTTCAAAGAGTTTTGCGGTTAATTTAATTGGAACTTCGATTTTCATATGTACCCCCATCTGTATAAGCACCCAAAATTGCATTAACCCAATCATAAATCTGGACTTTGTTTTAGTTACTTCAACATTTATTAAAAAATAAAAACGTAAATTAAATTTTGGCTTTTTAAATTATTATAAATTGAAGTAAAACGAAATTTAATTAACTTAGTAAATTAGTGCTTTTATAGATCAGTCCCCATGGCTGCCAATATTGGCTCGGTAAAATCCGGCCATGACTTACGACAACGCAAAATGTAACATCTGTTCTTAATACGAAAAAAAAAAACCCCCAAAAAACAATAACAATCCTGATTTACTTACATTGAATTTTATGTATTTCTTCGTGATAAAGTTACATTATTGCATTTTATTTATTTTTATTTTTTGTAAAATGTTTTTTTTTTAATTTAATTTTTTTATTTTTTGTAAAATGTTTTTTTTTTAATTTTTATTTATTTTTATTTTTTGTAAAATGTTTTTTTTTTAATTTAATTTTTTTTTATTTTTTGTAAAATGTTTTTTTTTAATTTAATTTTTTTTTATTTTTTGTAAAATGTTTTTTTTTTAATTTTTATTTATTTTTATTTTTTGTAAAATGTTTTTTTTTTAATTTTTATTTATTTTTATTTTTTGTAAAATGTTTTTAAATTTAATTTTTTTTTATTTTTTGTAAAATGTTTTTTTTTTATTTTTATTTATTTTTATTTTTTGTAAAATGTTTTTTTTTTAATTTTTTTTTTTTTTTTTAAGATTGTTTGGGAATTTTTTACTATAAAAAACAAATGTGCAACAAATAAATGTTACCAAAGGCAAGTTAAGTTACTCATCTACCTGCCTGGATAATTTTATTTGTGTTTTAACTTATTTTAAAGGGTGGTTTCTTGTACAAAACAGTCGGTGTTGACTGCTTGTAAAGATATTCAAACTAGAGGCTCGCCCATGGCCCGGATTTGAAAATCGATAAAATGTTGAAAACTAAACATTACACTGATAGAAACGTATACAATTAATGTCAACAATCATGCGAAAATGTAATGTTCTATCAGTTTCTATCAATATATTGTTTAGTTTTCGATTTTTATATTTTTATAGACTCCATTTTTATATTTTTATAAACTCCATTTTTATATTTTTATAGATTTACATTTTTATATTTTTATAAACTCCATTTTTATAAACTCCATTTTTATATTTTTATAGACTCCATTTTTATATTTTTATAAACTCCATTTTTATAAACTCCATTTTTATATTTTTATAGACTCCATTTTTATATTTTTATAAACTCCATTTTTATAAACTCCATTTTTATATTTTTATAGACTCCATTTTTATATTTTTATAAACTCCATTTTTATAAACTCCATTTTTATATTTTTATAGACTCCATTTTTATATTTTTATAAACTCCATTTTTATAAACTCCATTTTTATATTTTTATAGACTCCATGTTTATATTTTTATAAACTCCATTTTTATAAACTCCATTTTTATATTTTTATAGACTCCATTTTTATATTTTTATAAACTCCATTTTTATATTTTTATAGACTCCATTTTTATATTTTTATAAACTCCATTTTTATAAACTCCATTTTTATATTTTTATAGACTCCATTTTTATATTTTTATAAACTCCATTTTTATAAACTCCATTTTTATATTTTTATAGACTCCATTTTTATATTTTTATAAACTCCATTTTTATAAACTCCATTTTTATATTTTTATAGACTCCATTTTTATATTTTTATAAACTCCATTTTTATAAACTCCATTTTTATATTTTTATAGACTCCATTTTTATATTTTTATAAACTCCATTTTTATAAACTCCATTTTTATATTTTTATAGACTCCATTTTTATATTTTTATAAACTCCATTTTTATAAACTCCATTTTTATATTTTTATAGACTCCATTTTTATATTTTTATAAACTCCATTTTTATAAACTCCATTTTTATATTTTTATAGACTCCATTTTTATATTTTTATAAACTCCATTTTTATAAACTCCATTTTTATATTTTTATAAACTCCATTTTTATATTTTTATAAACTCCATTTTTATATTTTTATAAACTCCATTTTTATATTTTTATAGACTCCATTTTTATATTTTTATAAACTCCAGCGATGTGAGTTGTGCATTTTTTATCCAGAAAAGATGGAATTCCAATTTTTTAATTTGGAAAAAAACGGATTTTCGCTTAAATCATAAAATTTTTGTTCTATCTTTTTGTTTGCTTAAAACCTTTTTTAAATATGAAGTGGCTGATTTCCACCAAATCGCATTATATTTATTTTTTGTTTTGTAAAATGTTTTTTTTTTTAAGATAGTTTATTTTTAGTGTACATATTTTATTTGGGTGTTAAAACACAAGTAAAATTATCCAGGTAGGTAAATGAGTAACTTATCTTGCCTTTGGTAACATTTATTTGTTCTATTTCTTTTGGTCGAAACTTTTTTTTTTAATGTGAAGTGGCCAATTTCCACCAAATCAATAAAGCCTGGATTTTCTTTTTTCTCTTTCTTGTCTCGTTTTGTCTTTATTTCTATTTTAATCTTTGTTCTCCTTCAGGCAAGATTTATTTCCTTTTCTAAAACAAAGTTTTGTTTGTTTTGTGCACTTTTTTCTAAAACTTTTATGTTAGTTTTAAACAAAATATTTTAATTTCATTAAGTGTTTTTTTTGGGTGCTTGTGCATATCAACCCTGACATTGAAATATTTAAAGAATGTATAAACTTTATTATGTACTTACGTGTTAGCTGAAAATAAGATTGTGCAGAAAAGATTACGCAAATTCATCCAGTAGTTATTAAATTATAAGAAAAAGAAAAAACGATCTTACGTATCGTTAAACATTTTCACTTATGAAATAGACAAGGGAGATAACTCAAATTTTATTTACTGGTTTAACAAAAATGGCTACCGAATGATAAAAATTTTATTTTTAATTTAATAAATACTGGATTAAAAAAAAAAAAGAAAAAAGAAAAAAGAAAAAAAAAAAAAGAAAAAGAAAAAAATCGTTATTTTTATTTTTAATTTAATAAATACTGGATTAAAAAAAAAAAGAAAAAGAAAAAAAAAAAAGAAAAAGAAAAAAGAAAAAAAAAAGAAAAAAATCGTTATTTTTATTTTTAATTTAATAAATACTGGATTAAAAAAAAAAAAGAAAAAGTAAAAGAAAAAAAGAAAAAGAAAAAGAAAAAAGAAAAAAAAAAAGAAAAAGAAAAAAATCGTTATTTTTATTTTTAATTTAATAAATACTGGATTAAAAAAAAAAAAGAAAAAGAAAAAAATGCTTTTACGTACATTTTGACATTTTTGTAAACAATGGAGACCCCAAACCCCGAAATCGTGAAAATATACGTTATCGTCTATGACCACTGGAAAATGGTGGAAATATCTACCGAGTGATAAAATCGTTTTTTATTTATAATTAAATACTGGATGAATTTGCATAATTTTTGGTGTACTGTCTTTTTTCCATCTATCACGTAAGTACATAACAAAGTTCATACAAAGTTTATACATTTCTTTAGCTATTTTATTTTTAAGAGCGGTCTATCATGTCAGGGTTGATATGCACAAGCACCTTTTTTTTTGTTTTCAGAAAAGATGGAATTCAACTTTTTTAATTTGGAAAAAACGGATTTTTGCTTAAATCATCCTCTCTTTTTTATCGAAATTCGCTTTTTAAAAAAATATTTAGCCTGGGTTACTTCTTCTCTCATTTTATCTTCCTCATTAGTTCCCTAAGGGACTACTTGAGCTCCCAGTGTCCCTGTGAGGTGGTTTGGCCAATCAGCTTGCATGGCGCATTGATATCATTAGTTCCTTAAAGGGACTACTTCTTCTCTCATTTTATCTTTCTCTTTTTCTCTTTTTTCTCCTTCCAATTCCTTTCTCCATCTCATATCGCCTTGCCTCACCTCCCTTACCCCTTTGATGACAGTTGTGATTCAGGACGCCGGTGATGAAGGTAGAAGATTAATCAGGTACAGATTAAGGCTCCAGTCCCTGTCCCATCGCATGTAGCATCCTTATGTTTGTTTTACAAATACTTCAATGGATTATGCTCTGATGAATTGGCTACTCTGGTGCCCTTTCAGCCTAAATTCACTAGACAAACTCGACAATCAACTTAATCTAATTCATTCACTGTGGAGGTCCCCAGATGCCGGATAGCCTTCTACTCAAATAGCTTCTTTCCTCGTGCTGCTGGCCTCTGGAACTCCCTCCCTGCCCCCCTGTTTCCCCGACGATACTGACATGCAGAAATTTAAAACTAATGTAAACAGGCATCTCGCTGCGCAGCTCCCAATTTAGGTTGACCACCCAAAAAACTATCTCTCTTTTTTCTCAGTAGCCCCTTACGTCTACAGTGGCGGCCTGCCTTGTTTGGGGTGAACTATGTTAATAAAAAAAATTTAATATGTGACGGTGGTTACATGGTTAACGACATGTACTGACGTCCTCAGTGTGCCAAGTTCAAATCCAGTCGACTCCTTAATATAACTTTCACTTAGGGATGTTAACAACCTTCATGTGGTCCCTCCTGCAAGAATGCCAGTCAACAAAGTTGTACAATTCTGATTCATAAAAATTAAAAAAAAAATCTTTCTTTTGATTAGGAAGGATCTAATTGTATTAAATATTCGTCCAGTAATACCATATAAGTAAACTTTTATGAGAAGCCCTTTATGCCAGACCTTGTCAAAAGCTGTGGATATATTACCGCCCTAGCTTCACCTACCTTGTTCAGTGTATGGTATATGCGTTCAGATATGACCGTTAGGATATCCGCAGTAGATTGGGCTTGCCTAAATCCATACTGATGGTCAGAAAGAAGTTTAGCATTAACGAGGTGATGGACTATCGCTAGATTGATTCAAAAAACAAATAAACAGGACAAGAGGAATACCACTATTAGAAATTGTTGAATACTGAGTTTTAATGGAACTGAAAATCTAGAATTTGCAGAAACAGTATCCGGTCCATCTATAAAAATTGGGGAAAAATGATGCTGGTAGCTGTATGTAAGATGAAGATGGGTAAGGCTGCAGAACCTTCAAGTGTTGTAGAAATGTTAAAGACTGCAGGTGAAACATGTAGATGATGACGAACTTTAAAAATCAGGTCATAAAAGAAGAGGTTATCCCGAATGATTGCTAAGTTAGTACAATTTTATAATATAACGAGCACTTCCTCTGTCTGTCTGTCTGTCTGTCCATCGCGGAGAATTTTTGTAAACGGGAGAGGGGGGGCGAGGTAATTACTATTTAATTAATTTCAAAGTCAGAAACATAAACAAATACATTAGGGCACATGTTAACGACTAAATAAACAATAAATAATTTCGACGCAGAGGCCGCGATTCGAACTCGCAACTGTAACGTCAAAGAGGAATTTGGACGAATTTGTCCAACGTTCTACCACTGCTCCACGAAGACAAGTTGAAAAATCCTATTTAATTTTAATACTTAAAGAAATGTTTTCTTGCACTTTTTTCAGTTAGCAATGAATGAACGTGTAATAACATGCATGTAGATGATGACGAACTTTAAAAATCAGGTCATAAAAGAAGAGGTTATCCCGAATGACCGCAAGGTTAGTACAATTGTGAATTGAAATTTCTTTCTACTTTATTTAATGTTATTTAATGTTATTTAATCTAAATTAAGTAATTAATACTTTCCCAACATAATTCTAATGTATACAAATATTATGGAAAATATTAAGTAAATAGAAATTACCCGCCCCCCCCCCCCTACTCCTCTCTCTTACGTTTACAAAAATTCTCGCCGACGGACAGACAGACAGAAAGACAGACAGACAGAGAACCTGCTCGTTGTATTAGAAATATATATAAATGTTCTATTAACCATGGAGAAGATCATGTAAAGATTCTAGTTAGTACAATTGTGAATTGTTACAAGGGTAAAGGGGAAGTTTAAGTTCAGAGGTAATTTAAGTTCAGACTTGGGAGGTATCAAATTAAGCTTGTATTCAAAAACTGGATCTAATCTTTTTTATTCTAAAATATTGTTTGAAGGCTTATCCAAACATTTAAAGTTTATGATTCTGAGTTAATTAACAACGTTTATTGAACATAATTTTAATGATGTATCAAAACAAACCATTACCAATTAAGTTTAAGTATTTAGTATTGTTTTAAGAGAGAAATTTAAAAAACACATTGCTGAATAATTGATTTTATAATACTTTCAAATGTATATTTATTTAAAATTAATGCATTTAAACATAAATAATTAAAATAAAATAAAAATGAATTCAACAACTCATTATAATGTATGTTTATGTTTTAATGCAAGATTTGTTTAATTGTATTTCTTTTTCATTCACAGATACTTTGGAAAATAAATGAACTCAATGAATTAACGTTTACAGATGAGATATCTTTATATGGACGGAATTTGTCACAAAGCTTTTTCTCTAAGAATCTACATGAAAACATATTCTGAAGTAAAACTGCTTTTGAAGCTGAAAAATTCGATCTATACCACACTCATGACAGAACTTAAAATCTATCAAGTTAATCACTTTCAAAGTCTAAGAAATTAGCTATTTATATTTATCCACATTTTCAGAAAACTCTCGATTACAGAAACACTTGAAAACACCAAATTCTCACTAAAACAATCATGCAGACACAGAGTGGAGAAAAAACCCATTCTTGTGAATTATGTGGATCCGCATTCTCAAAACATTCGGCTTTAAAAATACACATGCGAACACACACTGGAGAAAAACCGTATCATTGTAAAATATGTGGATCTTCATTTTCAACGAATTCGGCTTTAAAAAGCCACATGCAAACTCACCCTGGAGAGAAACCATATGTTTGTAAAGTGTGTGGATCATCATTTTCACAGGGTATTCTTTTGAAAGAACACAAGCGAACACACACTGGATCAAAACCCTATACTTGTAAAGTTTGTGGATTGTCCTTTTCACAGTGTTATCTTTTGAAAAGACATACGCTAAAACATACCGGAGAAGAACCTTACTCTTGTGAAATATGTGGATCAGGATTTTTACAAAATGCCTTTTTAAAAGTACACATGCGAACACACACTGGCGAAAAACCGTATTCGTGTCAAATATGTGGATTTGCAGTTTCAAGCAATTATAATTTAACCGTGCACATACGAAAACACACTGGGGAAAAACCCTATTTTTGCAATGAATGTGGGTCTTCATTTGCACAGATTTCTAGTTTTAAACAACACATGAGGAAACACAGCGGAGAAAGACCTTATTCTTGTGAAATCTGTGGATCATCATTTTCGCATCTCGCACATTTAAAAGGACACATCCGAACGCATACGGGAGAAAAACCTCATTCTTGTCAAATCTGTGGGTATACATTTATAAAAAGGTCAAATTTAAAAGTACATATACGAACGCATACGGGAGAAAAACCTTATTCTTGCCAAACGTGTGGGCATGCATTATTAACAAGTTCTAACTTGAAAGAACATATACGAACACATACCGGAGAAAAACCTTATTCATGTCAACTATGTGTGTCTACGTTCGCAACAAATTCTAGCTTAAAAAATCACATGCGAACACACACCGGAGAAAAACCGTATTCTTGTCACATCTGTGGATTTTCATTTCCACTAAATGAGTCTTTAAAAGTACATATACGAACACATACTGGAGAGAAACCCTTTTCTTGTGAAATATGTGGATCAAAATTTTCAGTAAATTCTTCTTTAAAAAGACACCTGCGAACACACTCCGGGATGGAACAAACCTGAAAAGATCATTGAACAGAAACACACCTGCTGGTAAAAAAACGATAAAATGAATCAAAGATACGTCCTGTAAGAGGCGTGTCTACGTTGTCACGGTCTGTACCGCCCGCTTGTCATTCCAGCAGCACCTTCTCCAACAACCTTTTCCAGTGCCTGACAACATCCTGTCTTTTGCCTGTTGATTCCCTGATCCTTACTGATCCATGTTCACATGAACCGGGCCGACCTGAGGCATATCCTTACACCTCACGGACGTCCACGTCAAACCCTGTGTGACGATTTCTGAAGTTCTCTGGGTACCAGTGACGTCATTCCAGTCTTTCCTGCTTCCAGTGACGTCACCCCTGTTATTTTTCTTTTCTCTTTTTTTTTCTTCACAAACGTTATTACCTTTATGGTAAATAAGCCTCTTTATTTTTAAACTGTTCATCTGTGTTTGTCCTCTCTTCTTTGTCATTGCCGTTTACTTTCTTGCCTGTGTTGCCGATCAACAACAACGATCGACCCCGCAACAGTATTAGCATTGAAGTTGTGGGTTAGGGTTGTTAAGTTGTGGGTGTGCAAAAATATTATATTCGTTTAAGGTTGAGAGAAAGGCAGCTGGCTAGCAAACTAGAGAGATCAACTTCAGTCAATTTCCATGCTCCGTCCACTCCCTCTGGCACTATTCATTCACCACAAACAATCAATAAACTTACGAAATCAAATTCATTTGTAGATATTCCTACTCTCTTTAAAAAAAATGTATAACATGAAAAAAAGCAGAGAAAAGAAAGTACCTCATAAGAATTGGTAAATTGTTGTAATCAAAGATTTATTCACCCAGTTTTAGTATTTAAGGAGCTGCGAATATCCCAGACTTGAGGGCGGGCAACATCACATGCCTGCTATCCATGTAGTCTTGTCCAAATGGTTGACAGCCAGATTGCATGCAGTTATATCACTTCTTATGCACTCGAACCACATCTTTTTTCTACCAAAGAAAAAGCCCAATGGGAAGAGACTTGTCCAAAAATGGTGGAAACTATATTGTGATACAAAGGTTTTGTGGGTTATATAATGCCAAAACACAATGCCGACTGTTATTACCTTCTCTTTTTAAAGGGGAAAGGATTCATTGCTTATTGCCTGAGGCACTCCTACCAAGGAAAGCTGACAGGTCCGTTTAGTTGAGTGTGTAGAGAAAACTGTGCAAAAATATTATATTGAGTCGTTTAAGATTGAGAGAAAGGCAGCTGGCTAGCAAACTAGAGAGATCAACTTCAGTCAACTTCCATGCTCCGTCCACTCTCCCTCACTCTACTCATTTACTACAAACAATAAAAATATATTGTGTAAATTAGCATTTGCAGATGTTCTTATTAAAAAAAACATGTGCGAATATAAAGCTTCCTCACAAAAGGATTAAAAACATGTCTGGCCAACAAACAAATGGCCAGTGTAGGTTTTGCAATTTAGGGGTTGAAAACCCGAGCCTCCAAATGTATGGATGCCCGATTCTGTTCGCAGATGGTCTTTAACTATCAGCCATCATGTGGGGAGATGCAGCTTGACAGATCACCTAACATCTGGGGGCATAAACCTTCACCGATGACGCCGGGTAGCAAGTAAATGTCTAGCAAAAAATAGCATGTTTTTCTTGACAAACATGGCTTCTAAGATGTCCACCGCAGTTTCATAATTCTCACATTCAGATAAATTTCTATAAATAGCAGTAGAGACATGATGTAAAAGAAGGGTATATTTCTCAGTACCTGTTAAAGCCGTGTTTGAAGATAACTGTAGAGCTGTAAGGAATCCTTCGAACATTTTTCTCTAGTGCCGCCATTTGTCAGTAGATTCTGAGTCGGCCGTATCAAAGTCTAGACGATCGGGTTATTAAAAAAAAAGGGATATTTAATTTTAAAATTAAATAAATTAATAACAGGAAAACATATAGAAATATTTTTAAAAAAAAAGGATATTTAATTTTAAAATTAGATAAATTAATAACAAGAAAACATTAAGAAATATTTTTAAAAAAAAAGGATATTTAATTTTAAAATTAAATAAATTAATAACAGGAAAACATATAGAAATATTTAAAAAAAAAAGGATATTTAATTTTAAAATTAAATAAATTAATAACAAGAAAACATATAGAAATATTTAAAAAAAAAAAGGATATTTAATTTTAAAATTAAATAAATTAATAACAGGAAAACATATAGAAATATTTAAAAAAAAAAGGGATATTTAATTTTAAAATTAAATAAATTAATAACAAGAAAACATTAAGAAATATTAAAAAAAAAAAAAAAATGAGCGCTGAATAATGAAAGTAAAACCGAAAAGAAGAGTTAAAAGTCCATGGGGTTTTATT
>OY744549.1:63947628-64010128 GCA_963556195.1 Sepiola atlantica | reverse complement strand
AAGAAAATCATATTTGATTCTGACGAAGGAAATATAAAGGTCAAAGCAATTCGATGACAGGTTTTGAGTGTGATAAGGTCACAGATCAAGCTAGACAACATCAGTTATGAACTCAAAACAAAACATTACTCGGGACGCAGGGAGGCAGGTGTGCCTGGACTGGTTCTGTCTCTCCCTTTCTTTCTCTCTTTCTCTCTCCCTCTGTCTCTCTCCTTCTCTCTCACTTTCTCCCCTTCTCTATCTCTCGTTAAGAGATTTTGCAAATGCAGACGGGGTTTTGAATTCGAAAGATATGCACACATTTTGCTGCGGTCTCTGAAAAGTTTTAAAATGTCTTCAAGAAAATAAACATATTTTTATAAGAAAACGGATAAATGTTTTTCTTTCCTTATTACAAATAAGGTTCTTTTGCAGCACGGTCCGAGAAGAGAAAACGACAGAGACGATGATTGCTCACTGGTAAGAACGGCGAGAAATTACGTGCACATGTAACACATCGTCCCGTCGTCGGCACAAAAGTCCGGCAAGAGATGTCCCCTGCCAAAACAGAAGTATCACACTGGTACCGGTCCCAAGATTAACCTCTTTGGCCAAACGGTCGGTTCACAATATTACCCGGAAAGAAAAGGACGTAAATTATAAGAAAAAGAAGAAAAAAACGATTTTACGTATCGTTAGACATTTTGTAGCCAGTTTAGGCAAGGGAGATAACTATTTTTTTTAAGATTGAAAGATTTAAGATGGCGACTATCAATAAAAATCGTTTTTTATTTTTAATTTAATAAATACTGGATGAATCTGCGTAATTTTTGGTGTACAGTCTTCTTTTTCAGCTACCACGTACGTACATAACAAAGTTTATACATTTCTTTAGCCATATTTTCTAAACATGTCACTGTGAAACAGCAGAAGCACCCTTTTTAACAATGTTTTTTCAATTTTAAAAATTAAAGTAAGATTTAGGTGTTTCTGAAAAGAACGAAATTTCCTTATTTCTAGAAGAGTGAATCGAAAAGGGAGATAATTGGATTTTTTTTTACGGGGACTCATAACGAAACAATTATATTCGAATTTTTTTCTTACGGGAAACCATAACACAGATGGAGAAGCAAGAGAATTTGTAAGAAGATACATAAAAAAAAGCAGTATTTTTGTAATAAAATACATCAAGGAGGGGGTAATGCATGGGAGCATTGTCTCCGGAGACAGAACAGGTACTACATTGTGAAAAATTTATTTGCAAAGTTGGTAAACAAATTATATAAATTCAGCTCAAGATCCGCAAAACATAGGAGAGTTCTGTGGATGGGGAAAGGGTTGTGGTCGATGGTCATCATCTCCCTCTCTCTCTCTCTCTCTCTCTCTCTCTTTCTCTCTTTCTTTCTCTCTCTCCCTCTTTCTCTTTCTTTCTCTCCCTCTCTCTCTCTCTTTCTTTCTCTCTCTCCCTCTCTCTTTCTCTCTCCCTCTCTCTCTTTCTCTCTCTCGCTCTCTCTTTCTTTCTCTCCCTCTCTCTCTCTTTCCCTCTCTCTTTCTCTCTCCCCCTCTCTCTCTCTCCCTCTTTCTCTCTTTCTTTCTCTCTCTCTCTTTCTTTCTCTCTTTCCCTCTCTCTCTCTTTCTCTTTCTCTCTCTCCTATTCTTAACTAAACACATTTTTACCCACCCCTCGTACGAGGAATAGTGCATCTTCTCCTTGTGATGTTACCTCAAGTAACACCACGTGCTGGATACTCCACCAGACTAGATGAATTCTTGTCCTGGAATCCGGTAAGACCAACAGACCACAACCAAAGATATACTATGACATACTTGACTGGTCAGTTGGGGAGAGAAGACATTTATTATTCTTAACTTTTTTACTAACTCAATGTTTGAGAAATAAAGGAGAATTTTAATGGAATATTCGGGTATCTATGTATCTCATATAGAAATCAAGTGTTAGCCCCAGGAAGGGGCCCCTTGATTTCTGAGAACTTCGACTGAAGTAGAATTAAACACTAATCACGTTCTTTTCAACAGTTACCATAATACCACATTTACTTTCTAGACTATCAAACTTTAAATATCTCTAAAGGAAGTTGGACTGAAGAGTACCGTATAGGTAAGTCCTGGCTCCCGCTAGCATTTGTATATTTTAATATCTGAAAATAATTAAATAAATACACTTTATTATTATTATTATTCGCACTCACTTGGAGTTCTCACACAAGTCATCGTCAGTGATTGCTTATCGACAACAACCGGTGGTGTTTCCTGGAATCTGAGTGACAACAAGCTTCCCCAGATTTCCAGTACTCTCCACCTCTTTATGATCACCACCACAAATGACCTTGCGGTATCGCAACAGCCGCCTACCATTGATTTCTCGCTGGCAATGACCATTGGTCTCATCTGGGATTTGGATGGCAATAAGCCTCCCCCCCAAGGTCCCAGTACCCTCCGCACTCTTTTAGTGGAGGTCTGGTTAGTGCTCTCCGACCTCGGTCTTCCCATCCTCCTTGACCCTTCATGTCTGTTTTGTGTGGTGTCAGCCGCGGTTGATGCTATCACTTTGTTTTTTGGGAGAAGGCAGTTTATGATATTTCTTGCAGTTTCTGTTCCTTTGGTTTGTGTGATGGTGTTCTTCCTGTGGTTTTGTTTTCTTCCTATTGTAACATCCATGTGACTGCTTACCGTTCGTAGCTTATGTGGGTTGGTTTCCGCATTCGAGGATTTTTCTTACGATTGCAGCTGTTTTGATCATTGCCGTTCTTGTATGGTCTCAGTGATCCCTTCGATTCCAATTTCTCCCAGTCTTTTCTACAGGTTTTTTAGGGACTGTTCAAGAAGCCAAAATGGGCCAGCACACAGCCGCCATATTGTTTAAATATCGATGACTTCTTAGCTACCTGCTGATTGGTTCAATCAATCTACTTCCTCTTTGGCTTGACCAATCAGTGGCCTTATCTTAGGTGAATCTCGGCTAATCTAGCATAACTATATAAACACTTGAGCACCATCCGCTCTTTCTCTTTTGCTTCTTTGGCACGAGAAGCCTCTTCTCTCTCTTTCCTTCTTTGTCACTGCCAAACACACGTCTCCCTCTTTGGGGACGCAACATACATCTTCCCGGGACTTTGGTCCTAGGTTCGACTTCGACAAAGTAAGTAATTGTTTATTTTGTTATATGTAAGTTTATATGTTCATCTTAAAGTGAAAGAAATATGGGGGCATGTGATCTGTATGGATGGACGTAACTGCAAAAAATAAACGTTTTTTTTTAATACATAATAATACAAGTTGTTTTTTTTACATTGAAAAGATGACTTTATTAATTTTAACGGTACTGATATCGATCCTGACCCAGTTTTCGTGAGGTTCGACTCGGAAGCATTTGGCTGTCCTACGTAAACGCCCGAGAGTTGACGAGCTGAATTGTACCAGACGACAATTTTGATACGGTGCTGCATCCTATGATAATAATGTTCTACTTGTTTTGTTATTAGGGTTAGGGTTTAGGGTTAAAAATACTTATTTGATAACAGTAATTTCGCTCTGTTTTGCTTGTTTTATTTGTTTTGTTGTTTAAAAAATTTCTTGCAACTATAACTAAAAATTATAGGACGCAGCAACGTATCAAAATAACAAAAAATATTTATTTGATAACAGTAATTTCGCTATGTTTTGCTTGTTTTGTTTATTGTTTCTTTTAGAAAATTTATTGAAAATATAGGTGCTTATTTAGAACAGGGTCCCTGTAGAAAATTATTTTCATGTAAAATCAGTATTTTGTACTTACTCAGTCATAGTTTCTCACTCACGGTACGAAAAAGAATTAAAAAATATCAAGCAGAACTTTAATTAGAAGGATTTTTCCATTTCCATAAGGGCAATATACGACGTCTATTCGCCGACATTTTGGGTGTGGCCGATTGATGGAATAGCTAACTAAGGGCAGGTAAGTGTCGCGAAATTGCAGAACGGTACCCAGTTACCATGTAAATAATAAAAAATGAACAAGAAAGCAATAAATGTACATTTTATTAATCTATAAAATTATATCGTGGAAAGTACCCCGGTGAAGAAATCAAAAATAATTATTTAATTTACATTTTTTTTATTTAAAAAATTTTGGCTATTCCATCGATCGCTCACACCCAAAATGTCAGCGAATAGACGTTGTACATCGAAATGGAAAAATCGTTCTAATTAAAGTTCTGCTTGATATTTTTAAATTCTTTTTCGTGCCGTGAGTGAGAAACTATGACTGAGTAAGTACAAAATAATGATTTTACATGAAAATAATTTTCTACAGGGACCCTATTCTAAATAAGCACCAAAAAATTACTTAAAATCATAGGATGTAGCACCGTGTCAAAATTGTCGTCTGGTACCATTCGGCTCGTCAACACTCGGGCGTTTGCGTAGGACAGCCGAACGCTTCCAAGTCGAACCTTACGAAAACTGGATTGGGATCGATATCAGTACCATTTTAACAAATTATCAACCGAAAGTTCTTTTTTCATTTCTTAATTACGTTACTTTTTATTATACTGCATAACATTTTCGGCTCTTGTATAGATCGAATACACGAGCGAAATTTATTTTAGAAGAGTTCCAATGGTGTAAGGGGCAGTAACTCTCTTTTTTTAGTACGCAATGTCTCCGAAAATGGAAAATATCCATTTTTTAAATAAGAAGTCATGCAAATTCAATTAATAGAACATTTTTCGAAGACCCGATCTATACAAGAGCCAATATCTGCGATAATTTAATATTTTAAACTATTAAAAAATCTGTTAATCCAAACAATAGGACTGTTCGTTTTGCTGGTTTTGAAATGAAAAAAATATACTGTTGATTTTCACAAATTCTATTTTCTTCAATAAATGTTCTATCAATATACTGTTGATTTTCCCACATTGTTATTTCTTCGAAAAATGTTCTATTAATTGAATTTGCATAACTTCTTATTTAAAAAATGGATATTTTCCATTTTCGGAGACATTGCGTACTAAAAAAGGGGAGTTACTGCCCCTTACACCATTGGAACTCTTCTAAAATAAATTTCGCTCGTGTATTCGATCTCTACAAGAGCCACATTTTCTAATACCATATATGTTTCCAAAGAAATTGTGTTTTGTTCGCCGCCGCCAAAGAAATTCTTGCAGGTGACTAGTAAATTTCCCCCTTCTAGTCCCTCGCACACCCCTAAAACGTTTTTTTTTTAGGGGGGGGGGGAGTTACGTCCATCCATACAGATCACGTGACCCCATATTTCTTTCACTTTAAGATGAACATATACAACTTGTATATAATCGTTTGTTTTTTTATTTGGTAGTTTGTTATAGCTGTTTTACAGTAACGTTAAACTATTTAAAGAAATGTATAAACTTTGTTATGTACTTACGTGGTAGCTGAGAATAAGATTGTACAGAAAAAATTACACAAATTCATCCAGTATTTATTAAATTATAAGAAAAAGAAAAATCAAACAAAACGATTTTACGTATCGGTAGACATTTTGTAGCCAGTTTAGGCAAGGGAGATAACTTTTTTTTAAGATTGAAAGATATAAGATGGCGACTATCGATAAAATCGTTTTTTAATTTTTTTATTTAATAAATACTGTATGAATCTGCGTAATTTTTGGTGTACAGTCTTCTATTAAGCTACCACGTAAGTACATAACAAAGTTCGTCAGCCATATTCTTTTTATACATATCATGGTGAAACAGCAGAAGCACCCTTTTTTAACAATGATTTTTTTTTTTTTTTTAATTTAAAGTAAGATTTAGGTGCTTTTGCAACGAACGAAATTTCCATCCTTATTTCTAGAAGAGTGAATCGAAAGGGGAGATAATTCGATTTTTTTTTTTTGCCGTGTGTGTTATCTTAAATCTACGTGTATGAGGCAGTAGCTATTTAGGCTTTTCAGTAGGCTTCGTGTTAGAGTGACCAGGGCTAGGTAGCCCGGCCAGGTGTAGTAGTCGTCTACACGCCGAGAGAGGCAAGAAAAAGTGAGAGCGAATATGAATTCCAAGTGTATGCAGCAGTAGTCATTTTGGCTTCTTGTCTTTTTGTCGAAGTAAACTGTTTCGGCTGAGATTAGAAATCTTTCCTTTCATATGTAATTAAGGCAATTGTATTTCTTATAATAATAATATGATATATATCTATATATGTTATGTATGTATATATATATTCAAAATTATATATATATTTTTTTCTATGTATAGGATTCACTCCTCAACTTATGAACTATACATTATGAATTATAGAATATATATTCTAGGCAACACTGAGAAACATGGGCACATTATTTTTTGTAAACAGTTCTATTTAGGGGTTGTGCCCCCAACAACTGTATGTTTATTTGTATTATATACTAGGTTATAATATACTTGGTGATAATATACTTGGTGATTATATACTAGGTGATAATATACTTGGTGATTATATACTTGGTGATTATATACTAGGTGATAATATACTTGGTGATAATATACTTGGTGATTATATACTTGGTGATTATATACTTGGTGATTATATACTTGGTGATAATATACTTGGTGATTATATACTAGGTGATTATATACTTGGTGATTATATACTTGGTGATTATATACTAGGTGATTATATACTTGGTGATTATATACTTGGTGATTATATACTTCGTGATTATATACTAGGTGATAATATACTAGGTGATAATATACTTGGTGATTATATACTTGGTGATTATATACTTGGTGATTATATACTAGGTGATAATATACTTGGTGATAATATACTTGGTGATAATATACTTGGTGATTATATACTTGGTGATTATATACTTGGTGATAATATACTAGGTGATTATATACTTGGTGATTATATACTTGGTGATTATATACTTGGTGATTATATACTTGGTGATTATATACTAGGTGATTATATACTAGGTGATAATATACTTGGTGATTATATACTTGGTGATTATATACTAGGTGATTATATACTTGGTGATTATATACTTGGTGATTATATACTTGGTGATTATATACTAGGTGATAATATACTTGGTGATTATATACTTGGTGATTATATACTAGGTGATTATATACTTGGTGATTATATACTTGGTGATTATATACTAGGTGATGATATACTTGGTGATTATATACTTGGTGATTATATACTTGGTGATTATATACTAGGTGATTATATACTAGGTGATAATATACTTGGTGATTATATACTTGGTGATTATATACTAGGTGATTATATACTTGGTGATTATATACTTGGTGATTATATACTTGGTGATTATATACTTGGTGATTATATACTTGGTGATAATATACTTGGTGATTATATACTAGGTGATTATATACTTGGTGATTATATACTTGGTGATTATATACTAGGTGATTATATACTTGGTGATTATATACTTGGTGATTATATACTAGGTGATTATATACTAGGTGATAATATACTTGGTGATTATATACTTGGTGATTATATACTAGGTGATTATATACTTGGTGATTATATACTTGGTGATTATATACTTGGTGATTATATACTTGGTGATTATATACTTGGTGATTATATACTTGGTGATTATATACTAGGTGATAATATACTAGGTGATAATATACTTGGTGATTATATACTTGGTGATTATATACTTGGTGATAATATACTTGGTGATTATATACTTGGTGATAATATACTTGGTGATTATATACTTGGTGATTATATACTTGGTGATTATATACTTGGTGATTATATACTTGGTGATTATATACTTGGTGATTATATACTTGGTGATTATATACTTGGTGATTATATACTTGGTGATTATATACTAGGTGATTATATACTAGGTGATAATATACTTGGTGATTATATACTTGGTGATTATATACTAGGTGATTATATACTTGGTGATTATATACTTGGTGATTATATACTTGGTGATTATATACTTGGTGATTATATACTAGGTGATTATATACTTGGTGATTATATACTTGGTGATTATATACTAGGTGATTATATACTAGGTGATAATATACTTGGTGATTATATACTTGGTGATTATATACTAGGTGATTATATACTTGGTGATTATATACTTGGTGATTATATACTTGGTGATTATATACTTGGTGATTATATACTTGGTGATTATATACTTGGTGATTATATACTAGGTGATTATATACTTGGTGATTATATACTTGGTGATTATATACTAGGTGATGATATACTTGGTGATTATATACTAGGTGATTATATACTTGGTGATTATATACTTGGTGATAATATACTTGGTGATTATATACTTGGTGATTATATACTTGGTGATTATATACTAGGTGATTATATACTTGGTGATTATATACTTGGTGATTATATACTTGGTGATTATATACTTGGTGATTATATACTAGGTGATAATATACTTGGTGATTATATACTTGGTGATTATATACTAGGTGATTATATACTTGGTGATTATATACTTGGTGATAATATACTTGGTGATTATATACTTGGTGATTATATACTAGGTGATTATATACTTGGTGATTATATACTAGGTGATTATATACTTGGTGATTATATACTTGGTGATTATATACTTGGTGATTATATACTAGGTGATAATATACTTGGTGATTATATACTTGGTGATTATATACTAGGTGATTATATACTTGGTGATTATATACTTGGTGATTATATACTAGGTGATAATATACTAGGTGATTATATACTTGGTGATTATATACTAGGTGATTATATACTTGGTGATTATATACTTGGTGATTATATACTTGGTGATTATATACTAGGTGATTATATACTTGGTGATTATATACTTGGTGATAATATACTTGGTGATTATATACTTGGTGATTATATACTAGGTGATTATATACTTGGTGATTATATACTTGGTGATAATATACTTGGTGATTATATACTTGGTGATTATATACTAGGTGATTATATACTTGGTGATAATATACTTGGTGATTATATACTAGGTGATTATATACTTGGTGATTATATACTTGGTGATAATATACTTGGTGATTATATACTAGGTGATAATATACTTGGTGATTATATACTTGGTGATAATATACTTGGTGATTATATACTTGGTGATTATATACTTGGTGATTATATACTAGGTGATTATATACTTGGTGATTATATACTTGGTGATAATATACTTGGTGATTATATACTAGGTGATTATATACTTGGTGATTATATACTTGGTGATAATATACTTGGTGATTATATACTTGGTGATTATATACTAGGTGATAATATACTTGGTGATTATATACTTGGTGATTATATACTAGGTGATTATATACTTGGTGATTATATACTTGGTGATAATATACTTGGTGATTATATACTTGGTGATTATATACTAGGTGATTATATACTTGGTGATTATATACTTGGTGATTATATACTAGGTGATTATATACTTGGTGATTATATACTTGGTGATTATATACTTGGTGATTATATACTTGGTGATTATATACTTGGTGATTATATACTTGGTGATTATATACTTGGTGATTATATACTAGGTGATTATATACTTGGTGATTATATACTTGGTGATTATATACTTGGTGATTATATACTAGGTGATAATATACTTGGTGATTATATACTTGGTGATTATATACTAGGTGATTATATACTAGGTGATTATATACTTGGTGATTATATACTTGGTGATTATATACTTGGTGATTATATACTTGGTGATTATATACTAGGTGATTATATACTAGGTGATAATATACTTGGTGATTATATACTTGGTGATTATATACTTGGTGATTATATACTTGGTGATTATATACTTGGTGATTATATACTAGGTGATAATATACTTGGTGATTATATACTAGGTGATTATATACTTGGTGATTATATACTTGGTGATTATATACTAGGTGATAATATACTTGGTGATTATATACTTGGTGATTATATACTAGGTGATTATATACTTGGTGATTATATACTTGGTGATTATATACTTGGTGATAATATACTTGGTGATTATATACTTGGTGATTATATACTAGGTGATTATATACTTGGTGATTATATACTTGGTGATTATATACTTGGTGATTATATACTTGGTGATTATATACTAGGTGATTATATACTAGGTGATTATATACTTGGTGATTATATACTTGGTGATTATATACTTGGTGATAATATACTTGGTGATTATATACTTGGTGATTATATACTAGGTGATAATATACTAGGTGATAATATACTAGGTGATTATATACTAGGTGATTATATACTTGGTGATTATATACTTGGTGATAATATACTAGGTGATTATATACTTGGTGATTATATACTTGGTGATTATATACTTGGTGATAATATACTAGGTGATTATATACTTGGTGATTATATACTTGGTGATTATATACTAGGTGATTATATACTTGGTGATTATATACTTGGTGATTATATACTAGGTGATTATATACTTGGTGATTATATACTTGGTGATTATATACTAGGTGATAATATACTAGGTGATTATATACTTGGTGATTATATACTTGGTGATTATATACTAGGTGATTATATACTAGGTGATTATATACTTGGTGATTATATACTTGGTGATTATATACTTGGTGATTATATACTAGGTGATTATATACTTGGTGATTATATACTTGGTGATTATATACTTGGTGATTATATACTTGGTGATTATATACTAGGTGATTATATACTTGGTGATTATATACTTGGTGATTATATACTTGGTGATTATATACTAGGTGATTATATACTTGGTGATTATATACTTGGTGATTATATACTAGGTGATTATATACTTGGTGATTATATACTTGGTGATTATATACTTGGTGATTATATACTAGGTGATAATATACTTGGTGATTATATACTTGGTGATTATATACTAGGTGATTATATACTTGGTGATTATATACTTGGTGATTATATACTTGGTGATTATATACTTGGTGATTATATACTTGGTGATTATATACTAGGTGATTATATACTAGGTGATAATATACTTGGTGATTATATACTTGGTGATTATATACTTGGTGATTATATACTTGGTGATTATATACTTGGTGATTATATACTTGGTGATTATATACTAGGTGATTATATACTTGGTGATTATATACTTGGTGATTATATACTAGGTGATAATATACTTGGTGATTATATACTAGGTGATAATATACTTGGTGATTATATACTTGGTGATTATATACTAGGTGATTATATACTTGGTGATTATATACTTGGTGATTATATACTTGGTGATAATATACTTGGTGATTATATACTTGGTGATTATATACTAGGTGATTATATACTTGGTGATTATATACTTGGTGATTATATACTTGGTGATTATATACTAGGTGATTATATACTTGGTGATTATATACTTGGTGATTATATACTTGGTGATTATATACTTGGTGATTATATACTAGGTGATTATATACTTGGTGATTATATACTTGGTGATTATATACTAGGTGATTATATACTTGGTGATTATATACTTGGTGATTATATACTTGGTGATTATATACTTGGTGATTATATACTTGGTGATAATATACTTGGTGATTATATACTTGGTGATTATATACTAGGTGATAATATACTAGGTGATAATATACTAGGTGATTATATACTAGGTGATTATATACTTGGTGATTATATACTTGGTGATAATATACTAGGTGATTATATACTTGGTGATTATATACTTGGTGATTATATACTTGGTGATAATATACTAGGTGATTATATACTAGGTGATTATATACTTGGTGATTATATACTTGGTGATTATATACTAGGTGATTATATACTTGGTGATTATATACTTGGTGATTATATACTAGGTGATTATATACTAGGTGATTATATACTTGGTGATTATATACTTGGTGATTATATACTAGGTGATAATATACTAGGTGATTATATACTTGGTGATAATATACTTGGTGATTATATACTTGGTGATTATATACTAGGTGATTATATACTTGGTGATTATATACTTGGTGATTATATACTTGGTGATTATATACTTGGTGATAATATACTTGGTGATTATATACTTGGTGATTATATACTTGGTGATTATATACTTGGTGATTATATACTAGGTGATTATATACTAGGTGATTATATACTAGGTGATTATATACTTGGTGATTATATACTTGGTGATTATATACTAGGTGATTATATACTTGGTGATTATATACTTGGTGATTATATACTAGGTGATAATATACTTGGTGATTATATACTTGGTGATTATATACTAGGTGATTATATACTAGGTGATTATATACTTGGTGATTATATACTAGGTGATTATATACTTGGTGATTATATACTAGGTGATTATATACTTGGTGATTATATACTTGGTGATTATATACTAGGTGATTATATACTTGGTGATTATATACTTGGTGATTATATACTAGGTGATAATATACTAGGTGATAATATACTTGGTGATTATATACTTGGTGATTATATACTAGGTGATTATATACTTGGTGATTATATACTAGGTGATTATATACTTGGTGATAATATACTTGGTGATTATATACTTGGTGATAATATACTTGGTGATAATATACTTGGTGATAATATACTTGGTGATAATATACTTGGTGATAATATACTTGGTGATTATATACTTGGTGATTATATACTTGGTGATTATATACTTGGTGATTATATACTTGGTGATAATATACTTGGTGATTATATACTTGGTGATAATATACTTGGTGATAATATACTTGGTGATTATATACTTGGTGATTATATACTTGGTGATTATATACTAGGTGATAATATACTTGGTGATTATATACTTGGTGATTATATACTAGGTGATTATATACTTGGTGATAATATACTTGGTGATTATATACTTGGTGATAATATACTTGGTGATAATATACTTGGTGATTATATACTAGGTGATTATATACTTGGTGATTATATACTAGGTGATTATATACTTGGTGATTATATACTTGGTGATAATATACTTGGTGATTATATACTTGGTGATTATATACTTGGTGATTATATACTTGGTGATTATATACTAGGTGATTATATACTAGGTGATTATATACTTGGTGATTATATACTTGGTGATTATATACTTGGTGATTATATACTTGGTGATAATATACTAGGTGATAATATACTTGGTGATTATATACTTGGTGATTATATACTTGGTGATTATATACTAGGTGATTATATACTAATTGATTATATACTTGGTGATTATATACTAATTGATTATATACTTGGTGATTATATACTAGGTGATTATATACTTGGTGATTATATACTAGGTGATTATATACTTGGTGATAATATACTAGGTGATTATATACTAGGTGATTATACACTTGGTGATTATATACTTGGTGATTATATACTTGGTGATAATATACTAGGTGATTATATACTTGGTGATTATATACTTGGTGATAATATACTAGGTGATTATATACTAGGTGATTATATACTTGGTGATTATACACTTGGTGATTATATACTTGGTGATTATATACTTGGTGATAATATACTTGGTGATTATATACTTGGTGATTATATACTTGGTGATTATATACTTGGTGATTATATACTTGGTGATTATATACTTGGTGATTATATACTTGGTGATTATATACTTGGTGATAATATACTTGGTGATTATATACTTGGTGATTATATACTTGGTGATTATATACTTGGTGATTATATACTTGGTGATTATATACTTGGTGATTATATACTTGGTGATTATATACTTGGTGATTATATACTTGGTGATTATATACTAGGTGATTATATACTAGGTGATTATATACTTGGTGATTATACACTTGGTGATTATATACTTGGTGATTATATACTTGGTGATAATATACTTGGTGATTATATACTTGGTGATTATATACTTGGTGATTATATACTTGGTGATTATATACTTGGTGATAATATACTTGGTGATTATATACTTGGTGATTATATACTTGGTGATTATATACTTGGTGATTATATACTTGGTGATTATATACTTGGTGATTATATACTTGGTGATTATATACTTGGTGATTATATACTTGGTGATTATATACTTGGTGATTATATACTTGGTGATAATATACTAGGTGATTATATACTTGGTGATTATATACTTGGTGATTATATACTTGGTGATTATATACTTGGTGATTATATACTTGGTGATTATATACTTGGTGATTATATACTAGGTGATTATATACTAGGTGATTATATACTTGGTGATTATACACTTGGTGATTATATACTTGGTGATTATATACTTGGTGATAATATACTTGGTGATTATATACTTGGTGATTATATACTTGGTGATTATATACTTGGTGATTATATACTTGGTGATAATATACTTGGTGATTATATACTTGGTGATTATATACTTGGTGATTATATACTTGGTGATTATATACTTGGTGATTATATACTTGGTGATTATATACTTGGTGATTATATACTTGGTGATTATATACTTGGTGATTATATACTTGGTGATTATATACTTGGTGATTATATACTTGGTGATTATATACTTGGTGATTATATACTTGGTGATAATATACTTGGTGATTATATACTTGGTGATTATATACTTGGTGATTATATACTAGGTGATTATATACTTGGTGATTATACACTTGGTGATTATATACTTGGTGATTATATACTTGGTGATTATATACTTGGTGATTATATACTTGGTGATAATATACTTGGTGATTATATACTTGGTGATTATATACTAGGTGATTATATACTTGGTGATTATATACTTGGTGATTATATACTTGGTGATTATATACTAGGTGATTATATACTTGGTGATTATATACTTGGTGATTATATACTAGGTGATTATATACTTGGTGATTATATACTTGGTGATTATATACTAGGTGATTATATACTTGGTGATTATATACTAGGTGATTATATACTAGGTGATTATATACTTGGTGATTATATACTTGGTGATTATATACTTGGTGATTATATACTTGGTGATTATATACTAGGTGATTATATACTTGGTGATTATATACTAGGTGATTATATACTTGGTGATTATATACTAGGTGATTATATACTTGGTGATTATATACTTGGTGATTATATACTAGGTGATTATATACTTGGTGATTATATACTTGGTGATTATATACTAGGTGATTATATACTTGGTGATTATATACTTGGTGATTATATACTTGGTGATTATATACTTGGTGATTATATACTAGGTGATTATATACTAGGTGATTATATACTTGGTGATTATATACTTGGTGATTATATACTTGGTGATAATATACTAGGTGATTATATACTTGGTGATAATATACTAGGTGATTATATACTTGGTGATAATATACTAGGTGATTATATACTAGGTTATAATATACTAGGTGATTATATACTTGGTGATTATATACTTGGTGATTATATACTTGGTGATTATATACTTGGTGATTATATACTTGGTGATTATATACTAGGTGATTATATACTTGGTGATTATATACTTGGTGATAATATACTTGGTGATTATATACTTGGTGATTATATACTAGGTGATTATATACTAGGTGATTATATACTTGGTGATTATATACTTGGTGATTATATACTTGGTGATTATATACTTGGTGATTATATACTAGGTGATTATATACTAGGTGATTATATACTTGGTGATTATATACTTGGTGATTATATACTAGGTGATTATATACTTGGTGATTATATACTTGGTGATAATATACTTGGTGATTATATACTTGGTGATTATATACAAGGTGATTATATACTTGGTGATTATATACTAGGTGATTATATACTTGGTGATTATATACTAGGTGATTATATACTTGGTGATTATATACTTGGTGATTATATACTTGGTGATTATATACTAGGTGATTATATACTTGGTGATTATATACTTGGTGATAATATACTTGGTGATTATATACTTGGTGATTATATACTAGGTGATTATATACTAGGTGATTATATACTTGGTGATTATATACTTGGTGATAATATACTTGGTGATTATATACTAGGTGATTATATACTTGGTGATTATATACTAGGTGATTATATACTAGGTGATTATATACTAGGTGATTATATACTTGGTGATTATATACTAGGTGATTATATACTTGGTGATTATATACTTGGTGATTATATACTAGGTGATTATATACTTGGTGATTATATACTAGGTGATTATATACTAGGTGATTATATACTTGGTGATTATATACTTGGTGATTATATACTTGGTGATAATATACTAGGTGATTATATACTTGGTGATAATATACTAGGTGATTATATACTAGGTTATAATATACTAGGTGATTATATACTTGGTGATTATATACTTGGTGATTATATACTTGGTGATTATATACTTGGTGATTATATACTAGGTGATTATATACTTGGTGATTATATACTTGGTGATTATATACTTGGTGATAATATACTTGGTGATTATATACTAGGTGATTATATACTAGGTGATTATATACTTGGTGATTATATACTTGGTGATTATATACTTGGTGATTATATACTTGGTGATTATATACTAGGTGATTATATACTTGGTGATTATATACTTGGTGATTATATACTAGGTGATTATATACTTGGTGATTATATACTTGGTGATAATATACTTGGTGATTATATACTTGGTGATTATATACTAGGTGATTATATACTAGGTGATTATATACTTGGTGATTATATACTTGGTGATTATATACTTGGTGATTATATACTTGGTGATTATATACTAGGTGATTATATACTTGGTGATTATATACTAGGTGATTATATACTTGGTGATAATATACTAGGTGATTATATACTAGGTGATTATATACTAGGTGATTATATACTAGGTGATAATATACTAGGTGATTATATACTAGGTGATTATATACTTGGTGATTATATACTTGGTGATTATATACTAGGTGATTATATACTTGGTGATTATACACTAGGTGATTATATACTTGGTGATTATATACTTGGTGATTATATACTAGGTGATTATATACTAGGTGATTATATACTTGGTGATTATATACTAGGTGATTATATACTTGGTGATTATATACTTGGTGATTATATACTTGGTGATTATATACTTGGTGATTATATACTAGGTGATTATATACTTGGTGATAATATACTTGGTGATAATATACTTGGTGATTATATACTTGGTGATTATATACTAGGTGATTATATACTTGGTGATTATATACTAGGTGATTATATACTTGGTGATTATATACTTGGTGATTATATACTTGGTGATTATATACTAGGTGATTATACACTTGGTGATTATATACTTGGTGATTATATACTTGGTGATTATATACTAGGTGATTATATACTTGGTGATTATATACTAGGTGATTATATACTTGGTGATTATATACTTGGTGATTATATACTTGGTGATTATATACTTGGTGATTATATACTAGGTGATTATATAGTAGGTGATAATATAGTAGGTTATAATATACTTGGTGATAATATAAAAAGCCAATTTTATACAGTTTTGATCTTTCGGTTTTGAGATTGAAAGTTTTTTCATAATATATATATATATATATATATATATATATATATCACACCAAAGACATTTATCAAAGAAACAGAAGAAAAAAGTTTGTTTATTTTTGTTTCTGTGTTTTTGATCGATAAAAAAAATGACACAATACTGGTCAACTCTGATGATGGAATTTTATTCCGAAATTAATAAGATTTAAAAAAAAATAATAAATTAATCTTGCATTGATAATGGCTTATATTTTCAATTTATAATACATACCCAGCAATGCTTTTAAATGAACGACCCATTTTATTTTATATACATATATATTGTGTGTATTTAGGCAGCATTTTCTAATTTATTCAAATATTGTTAAAAAATAACAGAATTCGTCTGTTTAATTATACTATTTTTATTTTTTCCATTTTTCTGATTGTCTTTTTAGTTTTAAAATCAAAAAAATTAATAAATGTTCCATAGGTTTCACATGTTTCACAAACGTTTTCGATTCTTCGTCGAATCATCCTCAAGTGTCAAATGCAAATGAACAAAAAAAAAACTGGAGAAAAAAGAGAATTTTTAAAAGACGGTGGAGAAACGCGCATAGAACGTTTTCCGCATTGTTCCAGGAAGTCGTTAACGATTTTAAATTCAGGAACGCTGGATGGCATCACAGAAAAAAATCGCATTATGTTAAGCATTTTAAAATGTTACCACAGGTTTCATATGTGATGTTGTTAATTTAAGGTTGTTGTGTTTTTATGTGGATAGTTTCCAGTATTTTTAATTTTTAAAAAATTGGTTTTGGAATGTATAATTTCAGTGTTATTAACTAGAATTTGTCTTAAATCAGAGGGATGGCAGTTGTTTTTGTAGATGTTGGTAAATTGAGCTAGAGTTTACAAGATGCATGGTGAGGCAGCAGGATAGGGTAGTGCTTGTAAAACCAATGTAGCTATTAGCTTTATTATTATTATGGGAGTTACATTCTCCCCATTTAAACATATAAATAACATTGGTTCTTTCTAGTGGTTTTAAGGTTGGAGAGGAATTTGGGTTTTAAATTTCTTATAATAAATAATGAGTCTAATTTTATTGTTACTGTCGGGGATATGTATCTGTGTTTATAATATTTTAGGGTTGTCACATATTACGATGTCAGGTTTAACAGCTCCGTTTTCTAGATATGTAGCTGTAGGGATTGCATAGTCATAGTGGATGGTGTATACCTTATTTCCAACTGTTCTTTCTTGTATATGCTCCCAGGACTTGCTGCTACACTGGATATTCAACTTATTACAAATAGTCCAGTGAAGATATTTACACACTCTGTTGTATCGCATTGTATAATAGCCATCCCCCAGGAGAACCTTACAACTCGATGTCAGGTGGCTCACACTCTCTATTTAATCCTGCATCATTAGGGACACTGACTTCAACTAGGGTTGCTACTTTGTCCCTTATCACGACGTCAGGTTGAACAGCTCACTTTTCTAAGTATGTAGCTGTAGGGATTGCTGTAGGGTTGTCTTCACATGTGCTATCTAAAACTTTGAGATCCAAATGAATGACCCAAGGGGTTTAAGAAGCTTCTGAGGTACTGGCCAATGCTGACAATAGTGGCTCTATGCTGGTGGTTAATCTCTGATAGCCACAATCCTGAGAAAGTACAGTCTTGGCAGACACTGATTTCTATAGATGACCCTATGGAGGGTTAATATTTTTCGTGTCTTTACATCTAGCCTGTTGATGGTTTGTTGAGGCCAATCAATGATGCCAAAGCTGTACGTAATTACTGGCATAGCCAGTTGGTTAATAGCAGTTATTTTTATTTGTAAGCTGTGTTTTTCAGATCTTTCTCACACGGCATACATACTCTCTGCCAATTTTCTCTCTCATCCTGGCATGTTGGATGGTGTCATTTTCCTCAATGCCAAGGTGTTTATATGATTCCTGCTCTTCGAGATCTCATATGTCATTTTCCTCATCTAGATGTATATTGTCTGTATGAATCTTCTTCCCAGCCCTGAGGGAGCACTTGGCACATTTGTCCAAGCCAAATCTGGTTCCAATGTCTTTGGAGAAGGTGTGCACAACCTGCAGGTTGAATATGTAGTTTTAAATTATCATTCCTTGAAAACAATTCACCACAAATTTCACAAGCATATGGTTTTTCAAAATTTAGTTACAATTAAAAAAAATGTAAGAACTCAAAAACCTGCACATTACTAACCCATGTCAGGTTTTACTGCTGCCTTTTTCTAGGAAGATAGCAGTGGTGATTACATCATGATAGTGTATGGTATACATATCATTTTCCATAGTTTTCTCCAGTGTGTATTTGAATATGTAGTTTTAAATTATCATTTCTTGAAAATAATTTACCACAAATTTCACAAGAATATGGTTTTTCTCCAGTGTGAATACGCATATGAACCACCATGGAAGATTTCCTTGAAAAAGCTGAACCACATAATTTGCATACAAATGGCTTTTCACCGGTGTGTATTTTCATATGATCCTTCAAGTTTGTCTTCTGTGAAAAAGAAGTACCGCACATTTCACAAGAATATGGCTTCTCACCAGTATGTGTTCGAATATGTGATTTTAAACGATCGTTCTTTGAAAAGGATTTACCACATACATCGCAAGTATAGGGCTTCTCTCCTGTGTGAAGACGCATATGAACCACTGAAGAAGACTGATTAGAAAACGATGAGCCACAAATTTGGCATACAAATGGCTTCTCTCCAGTGTGTATTTTCATGTGATTCTTCAAGATTGATTTCTGTGAAAAGTTAGTGTTACACACTTCACAAGAATATGGTTTCTCACCAGTGTGTATTCGTATATGAGATTTTAAATGGTCATTCCTTGAAAATGATTTCCCACATACATCACAGGAATATGGCTTGTCTCCAGTGTGTGTTCGGATATGTAATTTTAAATGATCATTATTTGAAAATGATTTAGTACATATTTCACAAGAATATGGCTTCTCTCCCGTGTGAATACGATTATGAACTACCAAAGCAGATTTATTTGCAAAGGATGACCTACAAATTTGGCATGAAAATGGTTTTTCTCCAGTGTGTATTCTCATGTGATTCTTCAAGTATGATTTTTGTGGAAAGGAAGTGCCACACATTTCACAAGAATATGGTTTCTCACCAGTGTGTATTCGGATATGTAATTTTAAATGATCATTTTTGGAAAATGATTTATCACATACTTCACAAGAATATGGCTTCTCACCAGTATGGATACGCATATGATATTTTAAATGATGATTTTTCGAAAATGATTTATTACAGACTTCACAAGAATATGGCTTCTCCCCAGAAGAATTTAATTTTAAGTGGTCATCTTTTGAAGATGATTTGTCACATGTTTCTAAGGAATTCCCTCTGGTGTGCTTAGACATATGGACCATCAAGTAAGATTTCCTTGAAAATGATGAACCACATATTTCACAAGAAAAAGGCATTTCTTCTGTGTTTATTTTCACATGATGACTATTCATGTCTGACTCATTTTTGAAAGAAGCGCCACACACTTCACAAAATAGTGGTTTATCTCCTGGTGTGATGTAAGCATTTCTATTATTTTTCTCTGAAAATGATATCCCACATTCTTCACAAATATATTGTTTCTCTCCACTTTGTACATTCATATGAGTCTCCAATTTTGACATTTCTTCAAAAGAACCACACATTTTACCAAAATGTGGATTATTTTATAAACTTCACTAAAATGTTACACCCAATCCAAAATGTCGAATTTTACATATTTCCTATGGTTTTAATTACAAAAAGAAATGGCACATATTTTAACATGTATCAAAATGCAGAAGACTCTTTTATCGTTTTACAGTTGTAAGTTATCTTTTTAAGTGATAGGTCAAAGCATATACATACGATTTTTTTGTTAAACTATATAAATTGTGACCCATTAGAACATATTTTAACATGTATCAAAATGGTACATATTTTAACATGTATCAAAATGGTACATTTTTCACATGTATCAAAATGGCACATATTTTAACATGTATCAAAATGGCACATATTTTAACATGTATCAAAATGGCACATATTTTCACATGTATCAAAATGGCACATATTTTCACATGTATCAAAATGGCACATATTTTAACATGTATCAAAATGGCACATATTTTAACATGTATCAAAATGGCACATTTTCACATGTATCAAAATGGTACATATTTTAACATGTATCAAAATGGCACATATTTTAACATATCAAAATTCTGTAGATTCTTTTATCGTTTTACAGTTGTAAATTATCTTTTTAAGTGATAAGTCAAGACATATACATATGATTTTTTGTTAAACTATATAAATTGTGACCCGTTGGGACATCTATTGAGCTTGGGTTAGATTATTTCAATCAGGAAAAGTGATTTTGCAGACAGTTAAATCTAAAAAGTAAAAACAAAATTCAAAACTAGTCGCTATCTACTCTCTCACACTAAATATTTCTCTAACAACCTTAATTTTTAATTTTATTTATTTATTTTATTTATTTTTATACTTCTATTTATTTATTTTTTTATTCTTTAAAATTTATTTTTTAATTTTTAATTTAATTTTTTAATTTTAATTTTATTTATTTTTAATATTTTAATCTATTTTTTTAAATTTATTTATTTTTTAAATTTTATTTTATTTTTTATATTTTTATTTTTTATTGATTTATTTATTTTTTAATTCTTCATTTTAAAAATTTTTTATTTTTAATTTTTTTTATTATTTATTTGTTATTTATTTTTATTTTTATTTATTTTTAAAAAATTTATTTATTTTATATCTAAAGCTACAAGTTAAATAAAATTACACTATATCTAAAGCTACAAGTTACATAAAATTACTGGTGATATTCTTTTTTATTTTTAACGGACTTTTAAAATCTTTTTATTATTATTTTTCTTTATTACCTGCGACGGTTAATGAAGAGAGAGAAGGAGAGAGAGAAAGATAGACGCAAGCGAGAATTATCGATAAAAGCTTGAGATTTGGGTAACTTGTTGAGTTAATTGCAAATTACGGCTGATTAGAGCAATTAAAATGGAAGTTTTTTTTTCAAACATAACTCAAAAAAGCTACGGAATTAAATCTTCTGCAAATTTATGATAATCTGTCTTTCATAAAAATGTGTAAGCATCTTACTCTTATAGATTGGATTGGTAGATTAACCAAAATATTTCTCTAACAACCTTATTTTTTTAAATTTTATTTTTAATTTTATTTATTTTTATACTTCTATTTATTTATTTTTTTATTTTTTTAAATTTATTTTTTAATTTTTAATTTAATTTTTTAATTTTAATTTTATTTATTTTTAATTTTTTAATCTATTTTTTTTAATTTATTTATTTTTTAAATTTTATTTTATTTTTTATATTTTTATTTTTTATTGATTTATTTATTTTTTAATTCTTCATTTAAAAATTTTTTTATTTTTCATTTTTTTTATTATTTATTTATTTATTTTTATTTATTTTTAAAAAATTTATTTATTTTATATCTAAAGCTACAAGTTAAATAAAATTACTGGTGATATTTTTTTTATTTTTAACGGACTTTTAAAATCTTTCTTATTATTTTTCTTTATTACCTGTGATGGTTAATGAAGAAAGAGAAGGAGAGAGAGAAAGATAGACGCAAGCGAGGATTATCGATAAAAGATGGAGGTTAGGGGCGAGAATGATAAATAGAAACTTGGTAAGGTATGGGTAACTTGTTGAGTTAATTGCAAATTATTGCTGATTAGAGCAATTAAAATGGAAGTTTTTTTTTTCAACTCAAGAAAGCTACAGAATCTTCTGCAAATTTATGATAATGTCTTTCATGTGTAAGCATCTTACTCTTATAGATTGGATTGGTAGATTAACCAAAATATTTCTCTAACAACCTTATTTTTTTAAATTTTATTTTTAATTTTATTTATTTATTTATTTAATTTTTTTATCTCTAATTATTTATTTTTTTTATTTTTTTAAATTTATTTTTAAATTTTTAATTTTTTATTTAATTTTTTAATTTTAATTTTATTTATTTTTAATTTTTTTATCTATTTTTTTTAATTTATTTATTTTTTAAATTTAAAAAAAAAAATTTTTTTATTGATTTATTTATTTTTTTATTTTTTATTTTTAAAATTTTTTATTTTTTTAATTATTTATTTGTTATTTATTTTTATTTTTTATTTATTTAAAAACTTGATTTAGATCTAGAGCAAAAGTCATTTCTAATGCAAGGATCATGAATTATAAAACATAGCTGCTAGGAATAAAGGTGGGTAATATGGGCTATATTTACTTTAATTTTATACAAAATGGGGAAGAGGGGAAGAATTCATATACATCCAATTTTTTTGAAAATTTTACAGCATGTATTAGACATAAATTAATAAATTAAACAGATAGCCATTTATTTCAGATGGAGAGACACAAGTATCTAGGTGTTGGCAGCGAAAAGAGAGAAGCTTGATTTTAGGGGTGTTAAAAGTTACAAGCAACTATTTCCCATAATGCACCAGGATCAGAGAATAAGCTAGATCTTGATCGCCTAGCTCGCAATTTTGTGAATGCGTCTTTTGTGCCAAACTCTATCAATATTTGTTCAATTTTTTGTGGGTTCAGAAAAGATTATTTGTTCAATTTTTTGTGGGTTCAGAAAAGATTATTTGTTCAATTTTTTGTGGGTTCAGAAAAGATTATTTGTTCAATTTTTTGTGGGTTCAGAAAAGATTATTTGTTCAATTTTTTGTGGGTTCAGAAAAGATTATTTGTTCAATTTTTTGTGGGTTCAGAAAAGATTATTTGTTCAATTTTTTGTGGGTTCAGAAAAGATTATTTGTTCAATTTTTTGTGGGTTCAGAAAAGATTATTTGTTCAATTTTTTGTGGGTTCAGAAAAGATTATTTGTTCAATTTTTTGTGGGTTCAGAAAAGATTATTTGTTCAATTTTTTGTGGGTTCAGAAAAGATTATTTGTTCAATTTTTTGTGGGTTCAGAAAAGATTATTTGTTCAATTTTTTGTGGGTTCAGAAAAGATTATTTGTTCAATTTTTTGTGGGTTCAGAAAAGATTATTTGTTCAATTTTTTGTGGGTTCAGAAAAGATTATTTGTTCAATTTTTTGTGGGTTCAGAAAAGATTATTTGTTCAATTTTTTGTGGGTTCAGAAAAGATTATTTGTTCAATTTTTTGTGGGTTCAGAAAAGATTATTTGTTCAATTTTTTGTGGGTTCAGAAAAGATTATTTGTTCAATTTTTTGTGGGTTCAGAAAAGATTATTTGTTCAATTTTTTGTGGGTTCAGAAAAGATTATTTGTTCAATTTTTTGTGGGTTCAGAAAAGATTATTTGTTCAATTTTTTGTGGGTTCAGAAAAGATTATTTGTTCAATTTTTTGTGGGTTCAGAAAAGATTATTTGTTCAATTTTTTGTGGGTTCAGAAAAGATTATTTGTTCAATTTTTTGTGGGTTCAGAAAAGATTATTTGTTCAATTTTTTGTGGGTTCAGAAAAGATTATTTGTTCAATTTTTTGTGGGTTCAGAAAAGATTATTTGTTCAATTTTTTGTGGGTTCAGAAAAGATTATTTGTTCAATTTTTTGTGGGTTCAGAAAAGATTATTTGTTCAATTTTTTGTGGGTTCAGAAAAGATTATTTGTTCAATTTTTTGTGGGTTCAGAAAAGATTATTTGTTCAATTTTTTGTGGGTTCAGAAAAGATTATTTGTTCAATTTTTTGTGGGTTCAGAAAAGATTATTTGTTCAATTTTTTGTGGGTTCAGAAAAGATTATTTGTTCAATTTTTTGTGGGTTCAGAAAAGATTATTTGTTCAATTTTTTGTGGGTTCAGAAAAGATTATTTGTTCAATTTTTTGTGGGTTCAGAAAAGATTATTTGTTCAATTTTTTGTGGGTTCAGAAAAGATTATTTGTTCAATTTTTTGTGGGTTCAGAAAAGATTATTTGTTCAATTTTTTGTGGGTTCAGAAAAGATTATTTGTTCAATTTTTTGTGGGTTCAGAAAAGATTATTTGTTCAATTTTTTGTGGGTTCAGAAAAGATTATTTGTTCAATTTTTTGTGGGTTCAGAAAAGATTATTTGTTCAATTTTTTGTGGGTTCAGAAAAGATTATTTGTTCAATTTTTTGTGGGTTCAGAAAAGATTATTTGTTCAATTTTTTGTGGGTTCAGAAAAGATTATTTGTTCAATTTTTTGTGGGTTCAGAAAAGATTATTTGTTCAATTTTTTGTGGGTTCAGAAAAGATTATTTGTTCAATTTTTTGTGGGTTCAGAAAAGATTATTTGTTCAATTTTTTGTGGGTTCAGAAAAGATTATTTGTTCAATTTTTTGTGGGTTCAGAAAAGATTATTTGTTCAATTTTTTGTGGGTTCAGAAAAGATTATTTGTTCAATTTTTGCCAAACTGAATGTTAACCAAAAATATATTGAAAGTAATGATCTACAAAACTGGTGAAAATGAATTGTGATCATATATATATATATATATATAATTATATATAATTATAATAAGCCCCTTTAGGAAGTTAAAGTCGAGCACTCTCAGAGATGTTAAAAATAGACTGTCAAAAAGCTCTAATGCAAAGTTGTTAATACATTAGTTGAACACTTTTGACTAGTCTTTTAGCTATGCTTGCTTCTAGGTACATATAGATCTCAATTTCCCTTAACCGTGTGACAGTTTGCAAATTCTAGACTGACTGTGAACCGGGTTCGTGCTTCCCGACCGTCTGAAATAGTTACTTTCATGCACTGATGAGAACAATAAGCTTGAAACGCTAGCGTCTTTAGGTATAAATAAGCTAATATTTATTTATAAATATTATATATATCTATATATATATTAAGTACGTTCTAAAGGTTAATAATGAATTCGTTAAGAACCCAGACATACACTTCATCGGAATTACTTTTATGTTTATGTATGAACTGAATATAATTAGAAAAGCTTCAGATTTAGAAGATCATCAGATTAGAATAACATTTCATTTAAAGTCTTCCAGTTTAAAATTAAATGAATAAACTTTTCATATCTTCAAGTTTCTTAATTTTATTTATAAATAATTATATGTGTGTATATATATATATATATATATATATATATAAATTAGGTGTGTGTATATGTTTATATATTTCTGTGTACAGGATTCACTCCTAAACTAATAAACTAAACATTATGAATTATAAATCTTAGTTTTATTATCTCAGAATTTGTTATCGTCACTTTTACTTCGCCAAACACAAGTAAGTAAAGAAAATGTTAGTCGATTTTTGGTTTGAGGATAGTTTCTAATTTCAGGCTTAAAAGATAGTAAAAAAGGCTTACCCTACCACTAACCCTAAGTCCTGGAGGCTGTCTGTCTTACTTAGGGTTAGTGAGAAGGTAAAACATATTTAAAACTGTTTTTAAAGAAATGAATCTTCACCAATAACGCATGGGTCAGCCATATACGATTTTTACTGCCTCCGAGAAAATCTTGCATCAAAATTTAAAAAAAAACTGTAAAACAGTTTTCAAACTTTAAAACTATGCCGATCGATAAAAAAAGTAGTTTTGTTGCGTTTGGTTACATCTATTTGTTCTATACTTTGTTTTTCCTCGATTTATGCTCTGTTAACTACACTACATGAATGCCGAATCTGCCATAAAACTGGCATAAGTTTGCATCGGGTTAAATATGAATTCGTTAAGACTCCAAACATATATTTCATCAGAATTCCTGAATATAAATATAAAACCTTCAGACTTGTATGAACTGAATATAAAACCTTCAGACTTGTATGAACTGAATATAAAACCTTCAGACTTGTATGAACTGAATATAAAACCTTCAGACTTGGAAGATCCTCAGATAAGAAGAATAGCATTTCATTAAAAGTGTTCCAGTTTTTCATATCTTCAAGTTTCTTAATCTCGGATTTTATTTTTATTTCTAATATTTCCGTTGAATGACGTATTCACAATCCGTTCAATTTCAAAATGGCGTTTTATAACTGGATAATCTGTAAATACAAGAGAAATAAAACATACGTTATGATTTTTTATATTTGGAGATGTAAATTACAGTATATAGCGAAATTATTTAAAGTGCAGTATCTCTTAACCCTAAACCCTGAACACTAACCATAAACCCTAACCATAACCATAACCATAACCTTAACCGTTAACCCTAACACTTAACCCTAACCCCTAAACCCTTAACCTAAACCCTAACCCAACCCTTAACCCTAAATTTTCTTGCTCACATGCCACTATGTTGAATTTGTAGCCGTGGACCAACATCAGTGAACTGCTTCTCTTACAAATTTTTTTTTAATTATTTATTATTTGTCCTTAATTTTTTTTTTTAATTACTATATTTTTGTTCCCTAAATTCATAATTACAGTTCCTTGGAGTTATAAATTTAAATAGTATTTTTATCTTTTTCACAAATAAATTATTTAAACTGCAGTATCTGTTAACCCTAAACCCTAACCATAAACCCTGACCATAACCGTAACCGTTAACATTAACCCTTAATTTTCTTGCTCACATGCCACTATGTTGAATTTGTAGCCGTGGGCTACCATCAATAAAATGCTTCTCTTACAAAATTTTTTTAAATTATTCACAAATAAATTATTTAAAGTGCAGTATCTGTTCGATACTACACACTATATTTTCTGTCATCGGTCAATGAAGGAGAAATCCTTCTAGATAGAACAAAAATTTAAATTGTCTCAAATAAAGTCGCCCCCTTTTTGGGAACTTAATTTTCCCACATTAAAAATCGACTTTCTGTCTAACTTTGCAAGTAAATAGGAACGGTCATAAACATAAACATGAGTGGAATTTTGACGTTTTCTAATCGATATAAATTATTGAACACTAAAAGAATTAAATAAAAGACGATTTTTTTATTCAAATTATCTGATGGTTTTCAATAATTGCAATCCATTTTTACTTGGGTTTTAATTTTCATTTTAAACATTATGCAAGAAAATTTTAATAAATTTTAATTATGAAATTTTACCTCAAAGATTTTGTGACTTTTTTTTTAAAATCATGACCGTTTGATGCAGGAGAGGCATGTAAGTAAGACAATTCAATATGAATTCTGATTGTTTAGGTCGAAATCAAATAGAAATGAAAATATGTGGATAATTTCTAACTTGAAAGAAGATTGAAAATGAGAAAAACAAAACAAAAAAGTTAAAGAGGGAACAAAATGAATGAAAACTCTTTAAAAACAATATCTGCTAGGCTAAACGGATGGTAATGTGGGCTATATTAATTTTAGTTTAGGGCAAAGGGAATAAATCATACACGTACCTAACTTTATATAAACGATTATTTATATAAACTTAGGTACGTGCATAATTTTATTTATTTCTATAATTTTATTTATTTCTATAATTATTATGATTAAATCTTCAACTAATTAACCGATCATTAATTTTTGAACATAGCTATATTTAATTTAATTTCGTTTTATGCAAAGAGGGTGAAAAAATTCAGATACCTCTAATTTTTGTGAAATTTTAATAACATGTATTTTTTTTTTAACATAGTTCACCCCGAACAAGGCAGGCTGCCACTGTAGACGTAAGGGGCTACTGAGAAAAAAGGGTGACGGTTTGGGGTGGGTTCAGCCTAAATTGAGAGCTGCGCAGCGAGATGTCTGTTTACATTAGTTTTAAATTTCTGCATGTCAGTAATGTCAGGATCTATTTCGGGTCGCATAGATACTATAATAACTCAACGCTTATGCCCACTATTTCTAACTACTTTATAGACACTATACACTTTATAAAAATATTACAAAAATCGATTAATTAACAAAAAGCGGTGCTGATCTATGTTCTGATCATTTTACATCAACATCACGCACAATAAGGGATTATAAACTTGTGAGGATTTACTATGTGAAATAAATAAGTGGACGATATAAATTACATAATTCGTTCCATTTTCACACAAAACTACCCCTTATTATTAATCAAAATTGACGTACAGAAAGCCTCAACGCTAAACAGAAAAAAGTGTTGATATACGAAACCAAAACAGCCCACATTACCATAATGTGGGTGTAACAGCAAGCAAACTGGAGCAAAGATCTCGGACACAAATTATACTGATGAATGTGTATTTATTTGCACGCACGTGGCCAACGCTGAACTATAACATCTTTTCACCTTAAAACTCTATTTTTGCCAAGCTACTTGCCCCAGAGCCAACGTCCATCACAAGCGGAACAAACGTCTGACTCGCATGTTGACTGATTCGAAAAGACCGCCTCTAGACAAGCAGGCGGTGTAGAGGCACGACTGAAAAACGACACATAAAGCTGATGAAAATGGATATAAGTTGATATGTTTATTTGGCACATGTGGCCGGTAAGAAGATTATCTAGAACAAAAAAAACAAAGATGGCTGACCGATATTTATACTGCCAAAATGAAGTCTCGTGAAGTCTCGTAAAGTCACGTTCTCAAAGGGAGGCAACTTAATCAAAACGGTCCAAGGGGAACAACTCTATTTAATCTTAACAAATCTCATAAGTATTTTTTTTTTTGTTTTATTAAGTTATGGGGTTAATTGTTCTTGTGCATTGATCATGCCTTCCTGCAGCACGCTTCTTAGAAGAAAGGGTGATGCACCCCTCTTTGTTAGGCAGTCCGCTAATTGTGCCCTTTCCCTGCACCACTGGAATTCTTTTCCTTGATTCCACTAATTTCAATTCTGAGTCGTTTCTCTTTAACTGATTTGGTTGATTTTACAGCCTCAAAGAGAGATTTGCAGTCTGTGACACATATTATAGGTAGCTCATGCGGATTGGGCTTACCTGTAGTGAGTTCAGAAAATAATGTAGCAATAAAAACGAAAAGGCTTGTGACTTTTTGTGGATGGGATATCACAATCTATACTGTCCGCATAATGTTTTAGCCATTTTTTACCGCAGACCGTCCTTGTACATGCTGTATCAATGACTGCAGAATTTAATGATTCCACGGCAAAAATCTCACTTGCAGAAGCGTTGTTCTGCGTAAAAAGGGTAATATTACATTCATCTATGGGTGAGTCATTTATGTCTGAATTAACATTTTCTGTAAATTTAACAGACTCATTCTTATGTGGACAGTCTTTCCACCAATGTAGCACACTTTCGCAAATCCGACATCTACTCGTTTTACCGTATCTGTTAGCCGGATTGGTCCCTTTAATTTTGTTGTATGTTTTTGAAAAAGGACGATATGACTGACGCCTCTTACCTTGGTCGGTGAATAATGCCGTCTCTTGTTCAGTCATCACAATGTTGGTATTTTTTTCCGAGTCCGTGACTGCATTTTGTTTATTCAAAATGTCGCCGAAAATTCTCTTCATGGCAGACTTCATTCTGTCATAACATAATTCATCCGACGCACATGCTGTCAGGATTAACTGTCTTTGCTGGTTGGGTAAATTTGCGTTATCCAAAAGCTTGCATGCCAGTACAGCATCTGGCAGACTCATTTTATATTTAGTACTTTTTTGGTATCGCTGGTCAAATTCTATAATATATTCAGAGATTGCCATGTGTCCCGGTCTCCTGAATCCGTCGAAGTTTCTATATGCTTCGTAAGCTGTGTCTATAGTTTCCCTCAAGAATAATCCATCCAGTGCAGATATGAGGGTATCCATGCCATTTTCTCTGTGCAGTTCGTCTTTGTCACAGTTTAATGCTGCTTTCCTAGCTTTCCCGGTTAGAGATAGTGTTACCGCCAAGGCCTGTTTCTTTTTATCAATGTCCGTCATGAGCTGCCATATAAATAGCTCATTTTTCCATTCTTCATAACTTTGTTCATTAAAAATCGGTGGATTTTTGTGGTTCGAAGCCATTGTTACGCCCTGCTACCATGAAAAACGACACATAAAGCTGATGAAAATGGATATATGTTGATATGTTTATTTGGCACATGTGGCCGGTAAGAAGATTATCTAGAACAAAAAAAACAAAGATGGCTGACCGATATTTATACTGCCAAAATGAAGTCTCGTGAAGTCTCGTAAAGTCACGTTCTCAAAGGGAGGCAACTTAATCAAAACGGTCCAAGGGGAACAACTCTATTTAATCTTAACACGACAGTTACCCCCCCCGCGCATGTCTTCCGGAAGAGGACGGTGCTGAATACAAAATGTCCCCTTCCTGAATTATGACCGGCCAACATGTGAAACTCCTATGTTTACAGTGAGCTATATTAATTTTAGTTTAGGGCAAAGGGAATAAATCATACACGTACCTAACTTTATATAAACGTGTATAATTTTTTTTATTTCTATAATTTCTAAGATTTAATCTTCAACTAATTAACCGATCATTAATTTTTTAACATAGCTATATTTAATTTAATTTCGTTTTATGCAAAGAGGGTGGAAAAATTCAGGTATCTCTAATTTTTGTGAAATTTTAATATGTATTTTTTTTTTTTAACATAGTTCACCCCGAATAAGGCAGGCTGCCACTGTAGACATAAGGGGCTACTGAGGAAAAAAAGGTGAAGGTTTGTTTTGTTTTTTTTTTGGGGGGGGGGGTCAACCTAAATTGGGAGCTGTGCAGCGAGATGTCTGTTTACATTGGTTTTAAATGTCTGCATGTCAAGGGAGCAGGGAGGGAGTTCCAGAGTTCAGCAGCACGAGGAAGGAAAGAAGCTTTTGGAGTAGAAAGCTCTTCAGCATCTGGGGACCTCCAAAGTGAATGGATGGGATTTGGCAGATTGTCAGGTTGGTCTATCGAATTTGCGTTGTGGGGGTACCAGAGCAGCAAGCTCATCAGAGCACAATCCATTGAAGTACTTGTAAAACAGGCACAAGGAAGAAACATTGCAGCTATGGGACAAGGGCTGGAGCTTGGCAGATAGTGATGGACCTATCAAGTTGGCGACTCTTTATTGGACCTTGTCTAGGAGGAAGAAACTAGTGGATGATGCCCCAGCCCATATGTGGCAACAATACTCAGATATTAGATATGAATTAATAAATATTCGCTCTTAAACTAATTAACCAATCATCATGAATTATAAAACATAGCTGCGAGGCATAAAGGTGGGTAATATGGGCTATATTTACTTTAATTTTATGCAAAGTGGGGAAAGAGTGGAAGAATTCAGATACCTCCAATTTTTGTGACAATTTTACAACATGTATTAGACATAAATTAATAAATATCCCCTAAATTTTAGTTTCTTTAGGGGACATATGGACAACTGCTCATTTGAAAATTAAAATATTTCAGATTTGCATTAAATTTTATGTCTAGAATAGTTATTCCAATTTTGATAAAAATCCATCACACGGTTCTGATTCTAGAAAATATCTCAAATTTAAGGCTTAAGCTTAAGGAGTCTTAAGAAAAAAATTGTGATTCAAGGAATCTTGCTTAATTCGTTTCAATTGACTATTAATCAAATTTAATGCTTAAGCTTAAGGGGTCTTAAGAAAAAAATTGTGATTCAAGGAATCTTGCTTAATTCGTTTCAATTGACTATGGATCAAATTTAATGCTAATATGGAATTTGTGAATTTTCAAATGGCCCCGTATAATGTTTACTACAAAACCGTTATAATATTCCAAGCTGAAATTTGGGGAATAATTATTAATTGATGTCTAATTTTGATGAAGGGCTTCTACTTCCCTTTATTCCCTTGGCACTAAACGAAACTTACATTACCATCCGTTTAGCCTGCTGCAAAATTTATAATTATTGGTTAATTAGTAAATACACAAACATATATATAAAATAAAATATGAAACTAAAATGGTTTAAGCTCAATATACGTGCGCTTACCTACGACTGAACTAAACATCTCTCTATTTGATTTACTTCATTCTCGAACTTTTTTTCTATGTGCCTTCACGAAAACCCTTCTTTTCCATCTGTAAATCTCCTTTCATTGGACACCTCATCAACGGACATTTACCAACTGGACAGACCCCATATCTTTTTTACACGAACTTTCTCACTCTCCATTACTTAATATTTTTTCAAATTTTGAATTTTGCCTTTTCCACTAACTTATCTATCTATGTAATTCCTCTGATGATAATTGAAGTTGAAATAAATTTGTCATTCGTACATGTTTATCCCTCTTCTTTCACATATATATATATATATAGATATATATATATATTAGAATGTCAGTAGTGGTGGGTGTTGATGGAGAGGGTTAAATATTTGGACTGGCTGTTCAGGTTTTGAATGTCAGTGTGAATACACTTGCGATGTCTAACCATGCTGATGAGTTGTAGACGACGAAAAATCTATCTGTGGATGACCATACATACATATATATGCCCCTTATCTATAGGTTGAGCTCTCTGGTTTGGTTTGGTTTGTTTTACGGAATATACCCAATCTGTGGGTTATTTACTGCTGAATAAAGTTGCCAAATATAATTCTATAGGTAGGATAGTTATTTATATTCTGAGAAGACATTACTCTTTGAAGACATTACTCTTCAAAGACATTACTCTTCAAAGACATTACTCTTCAAAGATATTACTCTTCAAAGATATTACTCTCTGAAAACATTACTTTTTTAAAACATTACTTTTTTAAAACATTACTCTTCGAAGATATTACTCTCTGAAAACATTACTTTTTTAAAACATTACTTTTTTAAAACATTACTCTTCGAAGACATTACTCTCTGAAAACATTACTTTTTGAAAACATTACTCTTTGAAGACATTACTCTCCGAAGACATTACTTTGTGAAAACATTACTCTTTGAGAATAATCATACCCAAGCTGGAAAAGACGTTACTTTTTGTAAACATTACTCTTAGAAGGAAATCTAATAGTGAGAAAAGGAGCATGATTCTTTGAAAACATTACTCTTTGAAAACACTACTCTTTGAAAACACTACTCTTTGAAAACATTACTCTTTGAGAATAACCATACGCAAACTGGAAAAGACTTGGACAATACTGCAAGCGACAGACTTATAACACTAGTTTTGTTGTGTTAAATATAGTTGTGAAATATAATTTCATAATTATGGAATTATATTTCACAACTATATTTAACACAAGACTAGTGCAATAGGTATATAGACAAAATAAATAATTACTCAACTTATGCTTAAGTAGGGTAATTATTTATATTCCTAGAACACATTGCTCTTAGATAACAAGAATATAATATCACAGAATAATAGGTTATATTATGGATGGGCCCCCATATTTTTGGAAACGATTAAGTTAGCTAGTATGAATTATGGCTGCGGTCAGTTGAGACAATAAGTGCCGGTTAAGCTGACATGCATTGGAGGGGATTGTTGTGGGTGAATCATTTTTATCAAACCATAACAAAGTAACAAATTTGGTACCGACACAGGGAGTCTCGGGTCAGAGAAGGTCAGATATGGAACGATTGTTAAATGTCGTATCTGACTGGCCGACGCGAGGCAAGTGTCCGTTACGTCATTTGTTTTCTCGAAAACTAGAGTTTTTGAAAGAGAACGCTTTGGGAGCTGAGAGCGAGAAGTCCACCATGTAGCCGCTCGTCCTGAAAGCAAGCGGACCCATGAGAAAATATGGGCTAAAAGTTATGGGCTGGATCTCGAATGAGATCCGACATATATCCCCGTGTATCCGTTGCACCCCACAACGAAAAGGTATGAATGAGACGAAATGAGATGGAAATCCCTCCACAACCAAGACAGATGAAAAAATCTGTCTCCGAGTTTTGTCTCCTGTATGAAAGCAATGTTTGTCCACAGAACAAAGGCCACCAGAATCGGTCACGACCAGAGACGTAGTGAAACCCACAGCACAGATATCAACAACGATCAGTAGACGAAGAAAATAATAAGGTAACTTTTTTTGTATAACATTTTCGGGTCCTAATTTGATTAACTGAAAAAGTTAGAGAAAGAAAAAGTGTACCATGTGTAAAAAAGAAAAGATGTTTTAACGAGAAAAGAATTTAAAATAATGTGTTTAAAAAAAAAAGTGCTAAAATAAAATGTTTTAAAAACCTGAGTGTTAAAAATGCTTTAACAAAAAAGTATGAAAGTTCTTCTAAACTTTCGTATTTCGAGAAGCGTTTAAGAGACTTTTCGTTGCGATAATCTTCATTGAGAATGTAACAAAAGTCTAATTGGTGCCGTAATGTAACAAAAGTCTAATTGGTGCCGTAATGTAACAAAAGTCTAATTGGTGCCGTAATGTAACAAAAGTCTAATTGGTGCCGTAATGTAACAAAAGTCTAATTGGTGCCGTAATGTAACAAAAGTCTAATTGGTGCCGTAATGTAACAAAAGTCTAATTGGTGCCGTAATGTAACAAAAGTCTAATTGGTGCCGTAATGTAACAAAAGTCTAATTGGTGCCGTAATGTAACAAAAGTCTAATTGGTGCCGTAATGTAACAAAAGTCTAATTGGTGCCGTAATGTAACAAAAGTCTAATTGGTGCCGTAATGTAACAAAAGTCTAATTGGTGCCGTAATGTAACAAAAGTCTAATTGGTGCCGTAATGTAACAAAAGTCTAATTGGTGCCGTAATGTAACAAAAGTCTAATTGGTGCCGTAATGTAACAAAAGTCTAATTGGTGCCGTAATGTAACAAAAGTCTAATTGGTGCCGTAATGTAACAAAAGTCTAATTGGTGCCGTAATGTAACAAATACATCATTCCAAGAAAAACATTACTTTTTGAAAACATTACTCTTTGGCACTGATAATCTTCTTTGCTCTCAATGTGATTGGCCCTGAACCACCACCTTCTAGTATCTATTTGGGGATAACAATAAAAAGGAGAAATAAGGTTTTGATTTTTTAAAGATGGGGATGAACTTGTAGATACTAAGGCATGACGTGACCAGCCAATTGATTGGATCGGGCCTCTCCGACCTCCTGTCTTACCAAATTAAGAACCCAAAGTCACCAAGCCACGGACCGCTCAGTCACCAGGATCCCACGCTAAGACACCATGGGTCCCCACCCACGGTCAACAGGGTGCCCCATTGTTACCTCTGCATGGGGTTGCAGTGAATAAAAAAGAGAAATAAGATTTTATTTTTTAAAGATGGGGATGAACTTATAGATACTAAGGCATGACGTGACCAGTCAATTGATCAGATCGGGCCTTGTTTTTGGAGAGAGGTCTTACACCTCTGCATGGGGTTGCAGTCAGTAAATTCAAAGCCCCGCCGACAGGGCAATGAGTTGTCTGATAGAGAAATAGTGGTTTCCCATTAGTGTAATACGATAACTTTTAAATAATAGATTTCTTGGATTATCACATGGGAAAATATATGTAAACAGAGAAAGTATATTCTACTGTCAGTGGCAGTGTGTGTTGATGCTAAGGGTAGGTGCTTAGAATACTGATTGCATTTGTATTCGACCAGCCATTCAGGTTTTGAATTCTAGTGGTATACATTTTCTCTAGCAACATCGATGAGTCACAGACCCCGAAATAGCTACAAGTAGTGACTATAGTATATATATATATATATATATATATATTTGAATAGATTTTTGTAAGTACAAAGTTTTAATAAAAAGTGAAATAATGTTAGATGCACTGTCATTATTATATATAATGAGGATTTTTTTTTATATGATTGATATTATGAAAGAGGAATAAAGAACCACGAGAAGGGGAACAACGATGAATCACTTCGTAACTTTTTTCTTTCTCTATGAGGATGTTTTTTTTTCTTTTCCAAGGAGATATCCAACTCCTACCCACAATAGGAATATGTGACAGAAGGTCGGAAAGTAGGATTTGAAAAGCCAGCACCCGAGAAGGTGAGCACTCTGGCCTACAAAAAATGTCTGGGCAGCCCCGTCGGCATTCCCTGGTAGGGGCGCCTCAGGCAGTAAGCAATAAACTTACTCCTCCCCAAAGAGGGGAGGCAAAGCCTGGGAGGGTGGACCTCCTAGAACTGCACAGGACAGACCCATAGACCGGCATAAATCAAGCTCCGAAGGCCAAGACAATACCAGTTTATGGGGTGTAGTATCCATCGGAACAGATACTACACTTTGATCTTGACAAAAAGGCCGAGAAGAACAAAGTATTGAAAAAGAAAAGAAACAAATCCTCATTATATATAATAATGACAGTGCGTCTAACATTATTTCACTGTTAATATATATATATATATATATATATATATACTTCACTTAACTTTGGTGATCTAACAGGAACTGGTGTGTGAACGTGATTGTGCTGTATAAAGGTCTAATCAATACTACGCAAATGCCCGAGAGATGATGATCCAATTTGTACCAGACGACAATTTAGATACGGTGCTGCGTCCTATGATAATAATGTTTTGCTTGTTTTGTTTTTGTTAGGGTTTAGGGTTAAAAATATTTATTTGATAACAGTAATTTCGCTCTGTTTTGCTTGTTTTATTTGTTTTGTTGTTTAAAAACTATAACTTAAAGTTATAGGACGCAGCAACGTATCAAAATAACAAAAAATATTTATTTGATAACAGTAACTTCGCTATGTTTTGCTTGTTTTTTTTTGTTTTGTTTCTTTTAGAAAATTTATTGAAAATATAACTTAAAATCGTAGGACGCAGCAACGTATCAAAATTGTCGTCTGGTACAAATCGGCTAGTCATCTCTCGGGCATTTACGTAGGATAGTCGAACGCTTCCGACAAGAAACTCGCGAAAACTGGGTCAAGATCGATATAAGTACCTATTACAAATTTAATATCATAATATAGAAATTGCCTTTTATACGATGAACTTTTGCACAGTGGATTAATTTGACTTGTCACGGCTACGAAAAACAGACATGACTAATCGATAAAATAAAATGGCAGCCTCTTTCGGAGAGAACCGATTAAAAATAGCTAAAGTTTTCCTCGTTCGCAAAACTGAAGAAGCTCGGAATAACGAAAGTGAGAATAGTAGTCCGAATAATCCTCATCTAAAAACATTCCAAAAGAAAATAAACAAAAACAGTTTGAGAGTAGATTGAAACAAGTAAAATTTGATGGTGCTTCTGCAGTTTCACAATAACAGGCCTCTCTTAAAAAAAAAAATATGACTAAAGAAATGTATAAACTTTGTTATGTAATTACGTGGTAGCTGAAAAGAAGACTGTACACCAACAATTACGCAAATTCATCCAGTATTAAATTAAAAATTAAAAACGATTTTATCTTTCGGTAGCCATTTTTATTAAACCAGTAACCATAAATTGAGTTATCTCCCTTGTCTATTTCATAAGTTAAAATGTTTAATGATACGTAATATCGTTTTTTTCTTCTTTCTTTTTCTTATAATTTAATAAATACTGGATGAATTTGCGTACTTTTTTCTGTACAATCTTATTTTCAGCTACCACGTAAGTACATAACAAAGTTTATACATTTCTGTAATATTTTAATGTCGTCGTAAAAATTTTGAGTTATCTCCCTTGTCTATTTCATAAGTGAAAATATATTGGATTTTTAAGTTAAATTACATTTTTACGGTATCTTTTGTTTTGTGAAAGTACAGAATAGTTAACAAAGCTCTCCACTCTCCATGTTAAGAATGGGTTTCTAAATAATAATGTTATTACTTTCAGCTAACACGTAATTAGATGACACAGTTTATACATTTCTTCAAATATTTTAATGTCGTGGCTAAACAGCAGAAGCACTGATTTGACACAAGGTTGGAAAAGTGGGATTGAAAATCCAGCGCCCTAGAGGAAGAGCACTCTGGCCTACAAAAAATGCCTGAGCAGCCTCGTCAGCATTCCGCGGTAGGGGCGCCTCAGGTGATTAGCAATAAACTAATCCCTTCTCAAAAGGTGAGAAGGCAAAGCCTGGGAGGGTGGACCTCCTAGAACTGCACAGGACAAACCCACTGACCGACGGAATCAAGACCCGAAGGCCAAGATGATACCGGTCTATAGGGTGTAGTATCCATTGGAACAGATACTACACTTTGATCTTGGCCAAAAGGCCAATTTTTATCTTTTTGAAATATTAATTTATGTTTGTGAATGAAAGAGTAAACAAAAAAACATCGTTTTCCAAATGTGCTATTGACTTTTTAGATTAGATAATTTAAAATTTGTCGAGAATATATTAAGTATTGGTGCCTGTACAGAGAAACGAGAAACGTCCACATTAAATTATCACTACCACAAAAAAAAAACAGTATTATATACTTACGCAACAGATTTAAATAAGTATCATCACCCCAAAATAGAAAAATGATGGCTTTTTAAAAGATTCATATGTGAACGTGGCTTCCGGTTAAATTGATGGTGTCACCTCCACTACGGATGACCATAAATGAAAAAAAAAACGTTGTTTTTAGACTTTCTTGTTTATGCGATTTATAAGTACTATTCTTTCGAATTATAGTTTAATGATAACAATACATTTGTTTAATTATTTTCTTTTTTTCTTAGTTTAATGTAGTAATAAACAAATAATACTTCCATTGAAAATACACATTTTCTTATTAATGAAAATGTTTGAAATAAATAAAAACATATGCTACATAAATACTTAAATAATTAAACATTTTATTGAATTACTTTTACCAAACAAATTATCAACCGAAAGTTTTTTTTTTTACTATTTGACAAAAAATGACATTTTATGGAATTAATTTTGACAAACAAATTATCAACCGAAAGTTTTGTTTTTTTTAATACTTGACAAAAAAGATACATTTTACGAACCGAAAGTTATTTTTTTTAATATTTGACAAAAAATGACATGTTGGCAATTAGAATTTTAAAAAAAGTTTTCGGTTGATAATTTGTTTGTTAAAATTAATTCAATATTATTATTAAACTATAATTCGAAGGAAAAATACTAATAAAAAATCGCATAAACAAAACTAATTTATGAAAATCGCATAAACAAAACCTTTTTTTTTTCATTTGTGGTCATCCGTAGCGGACGTGACATCATAAATTTAACCGGAAGACACGTTCACATAAAAATCTTTAAAAAAAAGTCAAAATGATCGAGTAGAATTTGAATTAAAACTAAAAATAAGCTTCATCCTATTTTGATGACTGCCATTGATTTATTACCTGTTAATATGACAGACTTAGTTACCTCCCCTTGAATTTCATGTTTTTTTCGCTCGAATCAATGGCCGAACCCGATTAAACGATATATAACGGATTTTTATTTTTTTTTATTACAATTCTACTCGATAGTTTTTGCTAATTTTTGGTGTACAAACCTATTTTTGCTTGATACATAAGTATTTCAAAGAGTTTTCCGGTTAATTTAATTGGAAGTGCGATTTTCAACGTTTTTCATATGTACGCGGTAGCACTTTTTCCCGGCCGCCAGCCTCAAATGGGTCAAGTGACTCAATCGCAGTCATTTAAAAATAAAGAATAGTCTTCAATATTAAAGATAAGCATATAAGTGTCCCCCCCCCCCTCGAATACATTTTTTTCCGGTTTATTTTTATTTTTCTACCGGCCGCCAGCGCAAAATGACTCAATCGCAGTCGTTTTTAAAAATAAAGAATAGTCTTCAATATTAAAAATAAGCATATAATTGTCATTTTATTGCTCCTCCCCCCCTCCCCGAATACATTTTTTTTATTATCTTTTATGGTATACTTAATCTTTTTGCACTTTAAGGACAGTGCTGATATAATAACGTTATTATTTAGAAACCAATTATAATTTTAAAAAATAAACACCCATTATAAATTAAATAATAAAAAACAATATTTCACACACATATATATGTGTGTGAAATATTGTTTCTTTATTATTTATAATGGGTGTTTTTTAAAAATTTATAATGGATTTCTAAATAATAACGGCCCTTAAAGTGCAAAAGATTAAGTATAACATTCGTTCGGCTGTCCTACGCAAACGCCCGAGTGTTGACGAGCCGAGCAGCCGATAACTTTGTTACAAATTGAAAATAAGTGCTTTCGAAGACGGATTTTTTGTCAGGAAGTTTTTTGAAGAAAATAAACCCAAAATGAATTACGAACAGCTTTGCACTGCAGTATCATCGCGAGCAAGTAAGAATAAATAATAAAATATGTCGTCATAAAAGTAATTTTGGTAGGTTTCTTTTTTTTCTTCAAAAAAATTCCTTGTAAATTAAAATACAGTATTCGGGGAATCTTTTACGACGCTCAGCAGAGTAAAAACGCTAAAAAAAACAAATATACAATATATAAAAGTAACTGTAGGCTGTAAAAGTTATTTTCTAACTTGCCTGTGGCATTTGTTTGTATTTTTAGACCGTTACAACCGCTATTTATTAGAAATCAATAGTTTTGTCACCGAAACTTGGGAAAAACATGGCCGATTTGGGGGGGGGGGGTTACTAACGAATGCACGTGTAGATGCCATATTGAATTTTGTGAAAACGAGTGGGAAAAAAAACAAGAATTTTTTTTTTTTTACACCTAATGAAAACCCATTTATAATACGTAAAAATAAAAACAAATTACATAGGTAAGTAGAAAAATATCTATTCTCGTCGTAGGTCAACTTCACTTGTTGCAAATTTATGTTTTTGAACCCTTTCTCGTTCGTTTTTTGGACCCCGTTCGCGCCTCTGCTGAGCGTCGTAAAAGAAACCCAGTATTCATTTTATAACAGTAACCTCGCTATGTTTTTTTTCCTGTTTCTTTCAAAATAATTCATGTAAATATGTTTCATTTTCTTTGTTTGTTTCTTTTAAAAAAATCCTAACCCTAACAAAACAAGCAAAACATTATTATCATAGGACGCAGCACTGTATCAAAAATGTCGTCTGGAACAAATCGGCTCGGCAACTCTCGGGCGTTTACGTAGAACAGCCGAACGCTTCCGAGTCGAACGTCACGAACACCGGTCCGGGATCGATAGCAGCACCCTTTTGTAAAACATAGAACTCAATTAAGAATCGCGTACTTACACTTTTTTTCTTTGGTTTCATGATCTTTAGAGGGCGTCGATCTTTTGACTTTAAAATGGATTCCTGCTCGCGCGAGAGTTTGCTTGCGAGAGTTCTTCAACTCTCGCGAGAGTTCGTTTCTCAGGAACGATAACTCTTGTTCCACTTCTTCATTTTCTCAAAGAGAAGCAAACTAAACTATTATTATGCCAGCTTGTTTTGATTTTAAAGTAGAAACTCTGAGGCATTACCTCCTCCCAAAGAAGTGGGGTTGTCGCCTAAGACGAGCTCAGTTCGAGAATGTCGACTGGCCTGACAATTTCTATATTTACCGGCTATGAGCGCCTTTGTGGTGTTGTCCACTGTTCAGAAATGGTCAACCCCCTACATAAAGCCTGACCTTGTGCCACATCCTGCCCTCGTGGGGAGGTAGGTTAAACCATAAGATGAAAATAAAAATTAAGATTAGGAGAAAAAAAGGGCATTTATAACAACAGCTAACAGAACGAAAAGGGGGTAAAAAAAAGAAGCAAATAAGCACCAAATAAATGTTACCAAAGGCAAGATAAGTTACTCTTCTACTAACCTGGATAAGTTTATTTGTGCTTTAACTTATTATTTTAAATAGTGTTTTTGTTCAAAACAAACCTGGTTTCCACCTGTTCAGTTAGAACGAAAAAAAAAATGGCTGAAATTACAGTTTCGATAATCGCTCAAAAAACGAAAATTAAGCAAAATACGATTTGTGACATTTATTGAATGTGTTTCTAACACTATTTTGTTTATTTTTCGATTTTTCACCAATTATCAAGGATCCCCGTGCTGAAATCATGAACAGCCTTTTTTTATTTTCGTTCTAATTAAATAGGCGGACACCAGGTTTGTTTTGAACCAAAAAACTCTTTGTTATACGAGACCAGTTTAACGTAGAGATAATCTAGTTCTCCCCAAAATAGGGGGCATTTTGGATGGTTGCAAAATTTTGCTGTGATTCCGATATTTCCCATAAGGTGCCTCTTGCGATCGACAATAAAACAACTGGTGCTTCTGCTGTTTCGCTCTGACATTAAAATATTTTAAGAAATGTATAAATATTGTTATGTCTTTACGTGTTAGCTGAAAATAAGATTGTACAGAAAAAATTAGGCAAATTCAACAAACATTTATTAAATTATAAGAAAAAGAAGAAAAAAAAAACGATATTACGTATTGTTAGACATTTTCACTTATGAAATAAACAAGGGAGATAACTTAAATTTTGTTTACTGGTTTAACAAAAATGGCTTCCGAAAGATAAAATCGTTTTTTTTTTTAAATTTTTAATTTAATAAATACTGGATGAATTTGCGTAATTTTGGGTCTAGTCTTCTTTTCAGCTACCACGTAAATACATAACAAAGTTTATACATTTTTTTAAGCTTTTAAATTTTTTTTTTTTTTTTGTAAGAGACGCCTAACATGTCGGGGTGAAACAGCAGAAGCACCAAACAACCTTTCTTCGCAAAAAGAAAAGGTAATATCTGGTTAAGTTTAGGGTCTGAGAGTTATGGTTAGGATTAGGGTCTAAGGGTTAGGATTCGGATAAGGGTCTCAGGGTAAGGATTAGGGTCTCAGGGTTAGGCTTCGGATTAGGGTCTTATGATAATGTGCTGAGCTATCCTACTCCTACAAAAACGCACTCTGAATGAAAGAAATATTTTAAAAATTGCCCCAGTCGAGAAAGATTTCTTCTCTACTGACTGAGGACAGAACAGTTACTTCACTTTGTTAATTTTATTTTCAAAAAAGAAACAAGTGTAATTTTACACATAAGGCACAAGATCAACAAAAATGGGGGATGAATGTCGTTGGTCATCCTCTTTCTATCCTACTCTTGACTAGACGCATTTTAACTCATTCGTTCAAACATTGTTCCATTCACTTTCATTTGAGCAGTTACCAGAATACCACATTCACTCTTTACTATACTACTTCAAATATCCCTAATAGTTTCAAATCAATTTAATTGGCGAAATATATTTAAAATTTCATTATAAAAAGATGGGGAATGGGATAACAACACCCTAAAAAAAAAAAATATATATATATATTTCATCATTTAAAGAAATTTGTAAAGAAGTGTATTTATCATATTTTTGTTTACAAATATTTTTACAAATATTTTTGAGTACAAAAAAATATTAAAAAATGATATAATTTATTTCTCTTTATTTTCATTCATATTTTTCTAAAAAAAAACAAGATTATCTTTAAAAAAAACTTGAAATTTCTGCACAAAAATGTTAGTCGCAATATGAGTGAAGGTAAGAAATAAAGTAAAAGTCAATAATGAAGAAAAAATAAGATAACACTTTTTTTTTAAAATTCGTACAATATAATTTTGTAATTAAAAGAAAAAAATAGATTTATTTGTTGAATAACAAATAAAATTGATAAATTGGCAGATGTGCATAACAAGGAGGAACGCTGGCTTCCGGTGGAAAAAGCTTGAAGAAAGTGTCTACGGATGCCTGAAAGTGATACAACAATTTTTTTTATTTATATTAATTTCAGACTTTTCTTTTTGTCATATTAATTTCAGACATTTCTTTCATCATAATCATATTATTATTAACATAATACAGACTATTTGAAAAATAATTTATTTGTTTTTATTTGATTGTTTTCAAAACATTTTTTTTAATAATAGTGAAAACCTTTTTTCTTGGAAATGGAGTAACTTCCGGAATCAAACTTTTTTTCTTAGAAATGAAAATGCCCTAACCCTAAACCCTCCCAAAAAACATTATTTTCATTAAATATTCCAAAAAAAAACATTAAATAAGAAAAAAACACATTCCGTTGCTCAAAAACATTATTTCTTGAAAAAAAAAAAGATTATTCTATTTTGTTTATTTTCTTCAATGAAAATTTTTTAAAGTTTTGAAAACAATCAAATAACTCATTTATAATAGTCTATATTATGTTAATTATTAGAATATGAAGAAAGAAAAGTCTGAAATTAACATGAAAAAAAGAAAAGTCTGAAATTAATATGAATAAAAAAAATTGTTGTATCACTTTCAGGCATCCGTAGACAATTTCTTCAAGCTTTTTCCACCGGAAGCCAACTGTCCTCCATGTTATGCGTATCTGCCGATAAATCTATTATTTCAGAGATGAACTTAACAAATAAGATTTTCAATAAAGAAGAAAAACTAAGATAACACTTTTTTTAAAATTAATTTTGTAAGTAAAAGAAAAAAAAAAGATTTATTAGTAGTGAGTCCCAAAGATGAACAAGACTGAAGTTGTTACCAAAAGTTTGACTTTCACTCTTTTCCGTGAGCTTAACCTTTGACCTAGATATCTCAAAATTGAATCAGTTCGAAATTAGGCTTTGACCAAGTTTGGTGACAATTGGTCAAGCGATGTGGATGCTAGGTTGTACAGAAACAATCATTGTTACAAACTCGATAGCAAACATAACAGCAATTTTTAAATGTGTCGACGCATCTCACTGAAATGATATGTTGATCGCTCCGACAGTTTGTCTATCACACTGAAAAATGAACATAGATTTTACGGGCTGACTTTGTCGGCTCGCTACCGTTTCGCAAATTCGCTGCTTAATAAAATAAATAAATTAATTAATAAAATATAGAGGCTTACTAGAAGAAAAAAAAAGCGAGACGTGATGACACTGACCGATGAGTTTTGTGATTTAACTTCGAATCCAGTTATGGATGTTCGCAACTTTCACGCGGTGTTTTCTGTAAATACCCGATTCCAGTTTGGCTTTGTTTATTTTACGGTGTATCAACTTCTGATGGTTCGTTTAATGCCGAAACATTAGTTGTAGTATGGTTAAAGGTTTTTATGCTTCAAGTTATTTATATGTTCAAGTATGTATTCAAAGTGTTTAGTTAAGTGAAAGGGGGTGAAGGAGGAGAAAGAGGGGGAGGGAAATTGTTTTTTTTATTTTGGATTTTGCATACCTGATTCTAGAAAGAATCAGGGAGGGTGGGTCAATGCGAACAACAGAATCACGTTAGTCAAAAATGCTTAGATAATAAACATTCCTTGCATGGAGAGACACATAGATCCAACTGTCTCTCAGACGTCCAACTCTTTACTGACTGCCTCGTCCCTGGAGTGCCAGCTTGGACCGCTCCTCTCCTGCCCATGTGTTGGAATAAAAACAGTCTTATTAGATGACCATCCCCATTCTTAGACTTACGAACTTCCGGGTCCTGCGACGAATGTTGCAGTCAAAGTGAACCAACGGGCAATGGCTGAATCCTTAGAAAGTGTAAATGGATGGTAACATTTAATGCCGCTAAGACAAAGCTCCTTTCCTTCAACAACTACAAGAAACCTTTTCAACCACCGATTACCATGGCAAATAACACTCTACCTGAGAGTCCATCGTCCAAACTCCTCGGCCTAACATTCACAGGTAACATAACATGACATACATAGAAGACATTGCCTAGGCTGCTGCAAAGAAAGCAGGCTCTCTCTACCATGATAGGAAACTTCTCACAGCTGAATCATTAGAAAGTGACGTCAAGTCTGTAGTTGAATGGCTTGTAAATGAACGGTAACATTTAATTCTGCTTCGACAAATCTCCTTTCCCGGATGTTAAGATCAAAATAGGAATCTTCAAATTGGAAAGACTATCTCCCTTATTCTTTAGCATGTTTATATATCTGCTCCGTCAACTTCTGAGGAGTGCCTACATTTTGAACCAAACGAGTCAACCACCTTCTCTTCATGGACGATCACAAGCTGTATGTCAGCTCAGACACTGACTTGTATTAATCCTTAATTTCTACATAAAGGCAGTGGAAACAACGTTTTAAAGGAGAAATTCTTCTGTTATGAACTCTTCTTCGTTCCCTACAAATAGGACATTAATTCTACACATTATGGATTCTCAAACTTTTTTCCTCATCCAGACTCATGGACTCTTTCTTTATTAATAACACCTTGTCTATTATTACATGTTTAAACAAGATGGACAATAAAATGTTAGAATAGGACTGTCTTTCAATTCTAAATTAGTGTGTCTGTAACCGAAACCACGTCACGATTTCTACCAAGTATTTATATCTCTTATTTCAGATGATTTTTTTAAATTTTAAATCATCAAAGCCTAATCATTTATACTAGCGGGACCGGTGTAAATTACACAAAATAAAGTTTTAAATACTAATTATCTTGTTCCTATCTTATATATGTATATATGTAAATATATATTTATATATATATATATATATATATATATATACATATATATATATATATATATATATATATATATACATATATATATATACATATATATATATACATATATATACATATATATATATACATATATATATATATACATATATATATATATACATATATATATATATATATACATATATATATATTAAATTGGGCTCATCTGAACATTGTTATTGTCATGAATGTTTTTCATAAATCTTCATCTTAAAAAGTATTGAACACGTTATATAAAATTATATACTATTTATATACGATACTATTTTTTGATTCGCCATTCAGGGTCATATCCTAACGACCATTTTTGAGAATTTTATATTTTTGTTATATATATCTATATAGAGTTATATATATATATATATATATATATATATATATATATATATATATATATATATATATAACTCTATATAGATATTATATTAAACACACACACATATATATATATGTATATATATATATATATATATATATATATAACTCTATATAGATATTATATTAAACACACACACATATATATATATGTATATATATATATATATATATATATATATATTATATTAAACACAGACACACACACATATATGTATATATATATATATATATATATATATATACATACATATATTTTTCCTAAGATCTATATCCTAGGAAGACAAATTACAACATATTTATGTGCATACGTTCGAAGAATTAAACATAAACAAGAGTTTCCTGTACGATCGTTTCTGAGACGATGTGGATTGTAGTGATACCAAGAAGCTTATGAACACGAACTTCAAAGTCAAACCATAGCATCAAGAGTATAGTTCACTCTCAGTTATCTTTGTAAGAGCGTCTTGATCATATCTCCACGTTCTCTTCAAGTACATGGATGGCAGGTCCCCAAGTGTAGGACACAATTTGCACTTTTTCAACCGTGTCAATATCACCGACAAACTGGTCGACTCGTGGGGCATTTCCGTACTCAAGAAACTAAAAGATATATTAAAATATATACCTTTCACATTGATATTATACGCATACATAAATATATATATATATACATCAAAAGGAATACAACATGCAATGCAAACTATGATGGATTTATTTACAATAATAAGAATATTAGCATATTCAAACTACGTTCTATACTCCAGGCCACTTCATGGCGCAGCCAAGAAACACAATTGGAAGTCTATTGACAAATGTTTCATTTTCAGAGATTTTGGTAAGGAAATTAAGTCAACTCTATTTGAGAACACGTAGAATAACATTCAGACCCTAACAACATTCTAACCCTAACCCTAATAACATTCGGACCCATACCTGAAGATGTTTTAAGACATTATTAAAACACTGAAAAGGTAATCGTTTTGCACCGTATTAAATATTTATTTGATTTGTAAAGATTTTCAGAGATTTTGGTAAGGAAATTAAGTCAACTCTATTTGAGAACACGTAGAATAAGATTTGGACCCTAACCCTAATAACATTCGAATTAAAAGACATTTAAATGTAAAAAAAAGAATTTAAAAATCACCATTGTAACAGCTATGACAACATACCCCGCAAAAGACGAATATCATTGAAACTCGGTTGACTTTAATAAATTCACTTATTAAAATAAACCCTTTTTTTTTAATCTGCATTGTTTTGGATTCTAAACTTACAAATTACACAATGCGGCACTTGTGCAGTTTAGTAAACAGCGGCAGATAATCAACAGGAAGTAACGCCCAATAGATTAAAACATTTTAATAAATTTATTTGTGTTATAAAATATAGTTTCTGAAAGAAAAACATTCTAATAAAATAAAGTTTGGCACTTGTGCAGTTTAGTAAACAGGGGCAGATAATCCACAGGAAGTAACGCCCAATAGATTAAAACATTTTAATAAATTTATTTGTGTAATAAAATATAGTTTCTGAAAGAAAAACATTGTAATAAAATAAAGTTTAGCACTTGTGCAGTTTAGTAAACAGCGGCAGATAATCCACAGGAAGTAACGACCAATAGATTAAAACATTTTAATAAATTTATTTATTTAATAAAATATAGTTTCTGAAAGAAAAACATTGTAATAAAATAAAGTTTGGCACTTGTGCAGTTTAGTAAACAGGGGCAGATAATCCACAGGAAGTAACGCCCAATAGATTAAAACATTTTAATAAATTTATTTATTTAAGAAAATATAGTTTCTGAAAGAAAAACATTGTAATAAAATAAAGTTTAGCACTTGTGCAGTTTAGTAAACAGCGGCAGATAATCCACAGGAAGTAACGCCCAATAGATTAAAACATTTTAATAAATTTATTTATTTAATAAAATATAGTTTCTGAAAGAAAAACATTGTAATAAAATAAAGTTTAGCACTTGTGCAGTTTAGTAAACAGCGGCAGATAATCCACAGGAAGTAACGCCCAATAGATTAAAACATTTTAATAAATTGATTTATGTAATAAAATATAGTTTCTGAAAGAAAAACATTGTAATAAAATAAAGTTTAGCACTTGTGCAGTTTAGTAAACAGCGGCAGATAATCCACAGGAAGTAACGCCCAATAGATTAAAACATTTTAATAAATTTATTTATTTAATAAAATATAGTTTCTGAAAGAAAAACATTGTAATAAAATAAAGTTTAGCACTTGTGCAGTTTAGTAAACAGCGGCAGATAATCCACAGGAAGTAACGCCCAATAGATTAAAACATTTTAATAAATTGATTTATGTAATAAAATATAGTTTCTGAAAGAAAAACATTGTAATAAAATAAAGTTTAGCACTTGTGCAGTTTAGTAAACAGCGGCAGATAATCCACAGGAAGTAACGACCAATAGATTAAAACATTTTAATAAATTGATTTATGTAATAAAATATAGTTTCTGAAAGAAAAACATTGTAATAAAATAAAGTTTGGCACTTGTGCAGTTTAGTAAACAGGGGCAGATAATCCACAGGAAGTAACGCCCAATAGATTAAAACATTTTAATAAATTTATTTGTGTAATAAAATATAGTTTCTGAAAGAAAAACATTGTAATAAAATAAAGTTTAGCACTTGTGCAGTTTAGTAAACAGCGGCAGATAATCCACAGGAAGTAACGCCCAATAGATTAAAACATTTTAATAAATTTATTTATTTAATAAAATATAGTTTCTGAAAGAAAAACATTGTAATAAAATAAAGTTTAGCACTTGTGCAGTTTAGTAAACAGCGGCAGATAATCCACAGGAAGTAACGCCCAATAGATTAAAACATTTTAATAAATTGATTTATGTAATAAAATATAGTTTCTGAAAGAAAAACATTGTAATAAAATAAAGTTTAGCACTTGTGCAGTTTAGTAAACAGCGGCAGATCATCCACAGGAAGTAACGATCAATAGATTGTATCGAAAGACTGTTAAAGTAGACACTACCTGAATCATTTTTTTAGTGTCGCCCATTATTTTCTGTATAGTGCATTATGTCCTCGTGCGTTTGTATTTGACAAACCTCATGTGAGAGAATAGATATGTTTATTCATGAAATTGCAGTCATCTCTTTATTGTTGGGATTTTTTCCCCCGTTCAAAAGAGGGATTAAACCTCTGGCCCGCTGTGTGGAAAACAAGCAAGAGACGACAACAACGATTTAGTTAATATAGAGATGTTTTACATAACTAAAGAATGAAGAGGAAAGGGAAAGAAAGGAAGAATGTTGGTTGCGAAATAAGGTAGTATTTGTGGACTTAACTTTGTTGTCTCATCTTTTTAACAGGGTCTCCTCGTTTGGTGTGGTCTTTTGATAAAAAGGTATAATTATACATTTGAATAAGGGAGCTTTTCTTCGCTCAATGGTTGTTTTGTTTTGTAGGGAACATGAGGGGGGCTTACCTACGAAGCGTCCTCGCGTTTGTCTGTCCTGTGCGCGGGTGAAAGAAGGAAATCCAACATGGCGTCCGTGAGCCTTTGTAGCATGCGGTTCATGCAGAGTCTCGCTGCATTTACATGCAAATTAGGTGTGCCTCGGTATATAAAAGCGGGTCTCGTACCGTCTCATGGGAGTCGATGCAAAGCAAGTGCACGTAACGAACGGTGAGAGCTGCTTTGAAAGTTGACAGAGGTATTTGCGACCTTCGTCATTACTACAAGCTATTTCGGCCCGCCACATTTGTAGCATCTCACGTCTTCTGTTGGTGGTGAAGACGCTTCCGCAGCTGCCGAAACCGGCTCTGTGTCCTTTTTCAAAATGTTTCGGGCTCTGGCCAACAACTCGTCAAGCCCAATCTCACTGAGTCTGGACGATGCTCGCAGCAGTCTGCTGGCGCCGTGTGGGAGTCCAGTCAGAAAAGCGCATCCCAGTATTCGCTCGCTTGTTCCACCAAACGGCGTGGCTAGCCTCCTCAAATCGGCCAGGTAGACGTCCACAGTCTCATCTAGCCCAAGTCGCCGTTCGGTGAACTGCCTCCAGGCAACGAAAGGGTCCACAGCAAAGGCTGCGTATAGCACCTGCCTAACTTCCTCCAGGCCTGGTTCGTCTCCGAGCTGCTGATACACCGAATATGCTCCTTTGGTCAGCCTCAGCGGGATGACCAGTGCAGGATCCTTTATCTTGCAAAGTCTGCAGACGCGCTCGGCTTTCTCCCACCACTCGACTACAGAGGGTCCAGAGGGGGAGCCGTCGAACTCGGGTATTAATCTCAAGTCGAATTTGTCCATCGCCGAGATAGCTTTTATGGCATATCAACTCTTTTCGGGTTATTTAATGCTGAATCCGGTCATTTTGGTGAAGGTTTTTATGCTTCAAGTTCTTTAAATGTTTAGGTATTTATTCATGGTGTTTGGTTGAGTGAAAATGGGAGGGGAAAGAGGGAGAAGCGCGAGAGAGAGGGGAGGGGAATTGTTTTGTTTTGGATTTTACACTTCAAGTTCTTTATATGTTCAAATATTTGTTCATGGTGTTTGGTTAAGTGAAAGGGCGGGAAGGGATAGGAAGGGAGGAGGGGAAGGAAGGGAAATTTTTTTTTTTTTTTGAATTTTGCAGAACATGATTGAGTTTTGCAAAGAAAAAGAAAAAACAATAAAACATCAATGTTTGGTGCATTTTGAGTCAGGAAGTCAATAACTCCAGACAGCCTGATCTGGTAGCGCCAGTACGTTCTATTTGACCCATAGATGGGGCCCTTACAGGTACTACCACTCTGGGCCAGAGTGGACCCGGGAGCAATGGCAACTAAGGGGCAACTCCATATTCCCCACAGCTCCCAAATGGAGGCCTCACCACTGGATATCTTTTAAGGTCATACCCAGGACCATAGCAAAGTGTAGTATCTGTTCTGACGCTACACTTTATCTTTTCTGTCCTCGGTCAGTGAAGAAGAAATCCTTCTAGACTGAGGCAACTGGATATCTTTTTAGGTCATACTGAGGACCTTTCTTCGCTCAAGTTCATAAAATACACGCAATATACACATGCTTATTTAATCAAGCATGGTATGTAAAGTTAGTGTCTTTCTGCTCTATCCGTAAAAAGAAAGTGTTGAATTATCAACTGAATATAGTTCCACTCAACCAAGTGGTGATAAGGCCATCGACTTGATCACCGCACTACATGATAATTACTGCGCTGCAGAGGTATCACGTGACATGAAAATTAGGCACCAAATTTGTTCTTTCAAAATTGTATCTTCAGTCCGAGAATAAAAGTTGTGCAATATGCACGTGTTATTGTTACCCCATTCTATTCTTGTCTTTTCTTCTGTCTTCGTGACTCATAGTCTACCACGATGTTACGCTCTACCCCTCAAAGCTTAACAGGTTATGTGCCCAGCTATGCAAACCACAGACTAATGTTTCAGGGAGATGAAAGAAATTATGAATTAAGGGAAGTGAAGTACCTTGGCTACATGCGGACTCAAAAACTGTACAGCACCATTACAACAGGGAGCGAAGCTGAAATAAATCAGAACAAGAACGCCGAAGCTTTTGGTGAACTAGTACAATACCTCGAAGTCTTTCGTTGATCATACGAGACGCGAATAACGATGGCAGAAAAGCATTAAATATCCTAAGAGAACATTATCTGTCACATGGAAAGCCAAGAATAATTTCGTTGTACACGGAATTAACATCGTTACAAAACAAGTCAAATGAAAATATTACAGACTATGTAATAAGAGCGGAAAATGCCGCCACATTCCTAAAAAAAAATGCCGGAGAAACGATAAGTGATGGATTACTGATCGCAATAATTATAAAGGGATTACCGAGTAGATATAAGACATTCACCACAGTAATAACGCAGAGAGATATACCTATGACATTCCAGAACTTTAAAACCGCTCTAAGAAACTTCGAAGAAACTGAAAAAACCCAAGGTGAAAGCGCGAACGCAGTAATGAATGTGAGAGAAAAGAAATATAACAGCCAACCAGCAACCATTTCCAGACCAAATAAATATAACAAAAACAAATTCAATGGATCATGCTTCTTATGCGGGCGATATGGACATAAATCCGAAAATTGTAGAAAACCTGCACGCTGGTGCAAAAACTGCAAAACACGAACACATGACACAAATTTTTGCAGAAAAACGCAAGATAGACACTCAAACACCGAAGGGAATGCGATAAAACACGTATCAGATAAGAACACTTCTTATATTTTTTCTGTTAATAATGCTAGTGACTCTTCATATGTGGATTTATTAGTCGATTGTGGGGCCTAACCCATATTTTAAACGACGAGTCCAAGTTCGTTAACTTCGATAAAGAATTTGATTCCTCCCGCCATATTGTTGAGCTAGCCGATGGAAGCCGATACAATAAAGGATGGATGCTTCTATTAAAATAACTGATACGAATTGAAGGATACATAATAACATCTTAAAGAACGCTTTATATATACCTTCTTTTAATAATAATATCTTTTCAGTACAATCGGCGACAGAAAAGGGTACTTACGTTGAATTTAAACCTAACTCTGCAACATTAAATACTAGTGGAACTAAATTTAATATATATAAGAAAGGTATACTATATTACTTAAATTGTGTAACTTCTCCGAAGAAAATAAAACATTCACTAAAATTGCTTCAGTTGGCTGATGCTGGGAAAGAGAACGTTACTTTAAAAAAAAACAAAAAACGCTGACGTCAGTTTGGTAGTGATGAGGAAAGGTGGCCTGTGATTGGTTGATTTTCATCCAATCACAGGGCACATAAAAAACTACTGCGTTATTATAATTTCTAATATTATCGCCATTTTCTTTCTCATTGTTTTCCTTTTTTGTTTCTTTATCCAACCCTAGTCTGTTCCCAAGGAAATACTTATCCAATATGGTGGCGTCTACTATTTGCATCATCATGAAGATGTATAAAATGGAATATCTACTACTCCAATTTTAATACCTTACCTGTATTCTTTTAATATCAAATTTAAGGGTGCTTCTTGCTTAAAAGTCCGAAAAAAAGATTTCTTTGTCTTTTAATGTTTAAGAGGTAAATAAGGGGCAGTAACTCTTATCAACTGTTGTTATTACATACGTAATTTACTGCCACATTCAATTAATTAGTAATAAATGAACAACAAAGTATACGTAAATGGAAAATTTAATCATAAATAAATAAATTTCAATATTTTGCGAATCGGTAATTTCGATTTATCAAATATACTGTTACGTCTAATAGACATTTTACTTGCACAGTATCCGCTCGTACAACGCCAATGGAACCCATCCGTTTTCACTCGTGCTGGCACAAGTCGCATTCCTTGCCCACAATTACAGGTCTCTTCTCCAGAAATAATTCCATGCGCTTGCAAAAAATCTATCTGCTTTGCTTTTTCTGAAGTAAAATATAGTACGTCTTCAAACTGGAACAATTTCAAATCCATGATTCCAGTTGAAGAGAATATCAGGCTTGATAGAAATTAACGATAAAGTCTGGCTCAAAATTACAATTAAGAGTTACTGCCCCTTATTTACCTCTTAAACATTAAAAGACAAAGAAATCTTTTTTTCGGACTTTTAAGCAAGAAGCACCAATTTAAGCACACCAGAAGAGTACCTGACTCAAAGTCAGCAGCAAACGGTGTTCGATTTGATTTAGTTCCTGATATGAAACTTAATCCATAATATAACTCGCAACGAGTTCAGTTTCCCAAATTTATTCATTTATTTATTATATTGTTAGGTGAAAGTACAGAATAGTTAACAATGCCTCCTTCCCATGTTTAGAAGGGCTTTCTAAATAATAACTTTATTATTTCAGCACAGACCGTAAACTGCAGAATATTATTTAGAAAGCCATGGGGACGGGGCTTTGTTAACTATTTTGTATTTTTACCTAACAGTTTCATAAATTAATTAGTTAAAATTAATACAAAACTTGGCAAACCACAAAACAAGAAGTCTTTAGTATCATAACATATCATAACATAACATAGATTTTTTGGGAAAAAGGCTTTTGCCTGTAACTCCCGTTCCTTTCCTTCTTGTCCACTATATCAGTTCGTGCACAGGTCTGACTAAATATTGTCTGCGAAGCCAATGTTTGTCCAACTTGCACGTATCAGGAACTAAATCTGACCGAACATCGTTTGCCGCTGACTTTGAAGCGGGTACTCTTCTGGTTTGCCGTAATTCACTGTATGTCTCTGTCGTCGAGTCCTATCGAATGTCTTGATGTTTACACTCACCGTTTTCAGTGTTAAATATAACTTAATTTCTCCGTTATCATGTGACAATCTCCCGTGGCCTATAAGACTAAGTGAACGCTTACAGATTCAAGGTGTCTCTGTGAACTGGGTTCGCACCCTGTGTGTAGCGGAGAGCAGGAGAAGCAGCCGACTGCTGTGGACCAAGATGCTTGTCCGCGGCGGTCGAAGAAAAGACGGTTGGTTTGCTGCTTGTGCAGAGGAGAGCTGCGGGTGCGAACCCGAGAAACGCCCATTCACGAAAAGTTCAATTTAAAAAAAAAATTTTTTAAAGAGGAAACGGCTTTGGCGTGCTCATTTGCATAATTTTGCGACGTCATTCACTGTGCTCAGTTATTCTCATACCTGTTTTGATAGATGACGTTATCCTTTTTAGCGTCATTATTTTGTGAAGTTATTATTTTGATGACGTCATCAAGAGCGCACGGGGTCGAACAAGATAACAAGCATAACGTTAGTAGTATATAGATATAGATATATTTTCTTAAAAAATGTATTCTAAAAATTGTTATAGCATTTCGATTGCAATAAATACGTTATTAAACATTCAACAAACAATGAATATTAGATTTAAGTTACATTTTATATACGTTAAAACGCGAATGTAGGCATTCAATTTGTTGTCGTCCTATTTTAAATAATATGTTTCAACTGCGAAGTTCAAAAAGTCTTTATGGATATATCCGGGATATCAGGAAGTGATGCTGGTTAGGCAAGCCATGAGCAGTCTCGAAGCGTTCCCTCGGATAATGGCATATGTCGCTACTATAAGGAGCACAAAAAACGTGATTCGTTAAGAGGTGAGTGCGAACTGAAGAAGAAGACAACGACAGTGCCGCATTTATTTTTGTGAAACGTTGCATTGACTCGTTCACTGTGACCATCTGAAATTGTTATTTCCATGCACCGATGAGAGCCGTAAGCTTTAACCAATGTCGTACGTAGGTAAAACATTAAAAAATATATATTCATGCAAGCATTATTAAAAATAACAAAACTTGTCTGTCCAGTTGAACATTTTTAATCTTTAATGATTTTATTTGTGTTAAAATCAAAAGTATGTATCGTAGGGCCGAAAAAAATGTTTTTATCTTTAATTTTGAAGAGTCAAATAAGGGGGAAATGACTCAAAGTTTTCAACCACGGTTTTATCTTAAAATGGATTTTAACACTCGGAACTTGCAAGATATTCTATATTTCACCAGAGATAATGGCAAACTAAAAGACTTCTTGCAATCGCACAGATTAATTTTCAAAATTAAAGATAAAAAAAATTTAGTACATAATTATAAAAAAAGTTTTACACTGGGTACAATTGCAAAAAATCTACGGTGCTTATTTAGAATAGGCTCCCTGCAGAAAATTATTTTCATGTAAAATCATTATTTTGTACTTACTCAGTCATAGTTTATCTCTCACAGCACGAAAAAGAATTTTAAAATATCAAGCAGAACTTTAATTAGAACGATTTTTCCATTTCGATGTACAACCTCTATTCGCTGACATTTTGGGTGTGAGCCGACATTTTGGGTGTGAGCGATCGATGGAATAGCCAAGGGCAATAACTCCGTTTTTATTGTTAGGATTTTAAAAATAAAGAAACACATATGCAATAATAATAAAATATATATTTATTAAATAAAAAAAATAGAAAATTAAATAATTATTTTTGATTTCTTCACCGGGGTACTTTCCACAATATAATTTTTTTTTTTTTTTTTTTATTATTTACATGGTAACTGGGGCCCTTAGTTAGCTATTCCATCAATCGGCCACACCCAAAATGTCGTCGAATCGACGTTTCATATCGCCCTTATGGAAATGGAAAAATCGTTCTAATTAAAGTTCTGCTTGATATTTTTAAATTCTTTTTCGTGCCGTGAGTGAGAAACTATGACTGAGTAAGTACAAAATAATGCTTTTACATGAAAATAATTTTCTGCAGGGACCCTGTTCTAAATAAGCACCAAATCTACTAACTTTTCCTTATCTCTAGTTAGATATAAAATGTCTTGGGGATTTAACACATTGCCATCCATTTTCGGAAAGTTAACAAAAGAATTAAGACAGTTTGAATAATCGGTGCTTACGTATCGTAGGGCCGAAAAAAAAAGGTTTTATATTTAATTTTGAAGAGTTGAGAATGACAAACTAAAAGACTTCTTGCAATCGCACAGATTAATTTTCAAACAAATTGCTGAATTTTACCCAGTGTAAAACTTTCATTTATTTCAAAAACTTTATTACCCTTGTTTTTTTTTCCATTTACATATTTTTCTATTTTTTCCTTCTTTTTTGATAATTAATTTATTTTCATAAATTTATTGTAATAAATAATTTAATCTAAAATAAAGTTAAAAATAAAGTGTAAAGTTTGTTTATTAAGCTTTTATTCCTTTCCAGTCCCAGGGAATGTCTGCCAGCAAAGCGTTATCACTGTTGACCAAGCATGTGTGATGATGTATAGAAGTAAAACCTGTCCAGTGGAGGTTGCACACATGCGTTTTTTATCTTTAATTTGAGGAGAGTCAAATAAGGTGGAGAGAACTCTAGTTTCAAGTTTCAACCACGATGTATCTTAAAATGGATTTTACTATTGTAATTAATGTAAAATAAAGTTTTTAAAAATATATACGTAAAAGGATAATTTAGGAAGAAAACCATCACACCGCATTCGGCACCAATAAAAAATAAAATGATTTTTTAAAATAAAATGATTTTGAAACATAAAATGATTTTTGAAACATAAAATGATTTTGAAACATAAAATGATTTTGAAAAATAAAATGATTTTGAAAAATAAATTGATTTTGAAACAAAATGATTTTGAACAATAAAATGATTTTGAAAAATAAAATGATTTTGAAAAATAAAATAATTTTGAAAAATAAAATGATTTATTAAAATAAATTATCAAAGAAGAAGAAGAAGAAAAAATAGAAAAAATACGTAAATGGAAGGGATAAACATGAAACCAGGGAAATCAAGTTTTTGAAATAAATAAAAGTTTTACACTGGGTAAAATTCAGCAATTTGTTCGAAAATTAATCTGTGCGCTTGCAAGAAGTCTATTATTTTGGCATTATCTCTGGTTAAATATAAAATATCTTGCAAGTTCTAAGATAAACCGTGGTTGAAAACTTTGAGTTATCTGCCCCTTATTTGACTCTTCAAAATTAAATATAAAAAACTTTTTTTTCGGCCCTACGATACATAAGCACAGGAAAAATGTTTGTGTCTTTTAATCGTAGGCATATCCGTATTCTTCCTGAGATTCTCATGGATGGCTCCGTTCTTGAAGAGAAATCGACTCTGAAACTTCTTGGTCTTTCTCTCTCATCAAATCTTTCTTAAAGTTCATACATTCGATCCGTTGCTCTTTCTGCTTCTGATAAAGTCGGTTCTATCAATCGCTCCAAACACTTTCTCACACCTGAGGCTATTCTCTATCGCTATAGATCTACTAACAGACCATGTATGGAGTACTGTTGTCCTATTTGGGCTGGTGAATCTCTGTCCCATTTGGGGGTTCTTGACGCTACCTTTTCTTCTCCACACCTCTCTCTTATGAACGTGATGTTGCTAGTCTCAGTCTTTTCTATAAATACTATTATAGCATGTGTTCTTCAGAATTGTCTGATCTATTCCCTTTTTCCTTCGTTACAGCTCGTTTGACTCGTTGGTCGTTGTACAAGTATATATATATATATATATATATATATATAGTTGTCCAAGACTCTTTTGAATGTGCTTCTGGTTGGGCAAATCTGTTCATTGGAGCAGCGATGCGGATGCTAAAACCGTCGAAAATACAGATCGTAAAGGTCTTGATATGTTAGGTGCCGAGGTGAAAAAATCAATGAGAAATAGACTCACTTTCCTATTTATAGTGATGTGTGTTAGGATTAAGTCACTATTTCAGTCTACGTAGGTTCAGCCACAGAAGCCGCTCTTGGTAAGTGAACATTGGATCAAATCCGGCAAATGTTGTGGATAGGTTTAAAAGGTAAATAACTGACACAATGCAATCAAATGCAGAAACGTGTCTGTAATTTGATTGGTCAAACCCTTTCTTCTTCTCTGCATCCTTTCTCTCACAGACGTGATGTTGCTAGTCTCAGTCTTTTCTATAAATACTATTATAGCATGTGTTCTTCAGAATTCTGTGATATATTCCCTGCTTCTTTTGTTCCAGGACGTTAGACTCGTTGGTCTAGTGGTCTCCATCAATTCGCTATTTTGATACCTCATTATAATACAGCTCCCTATTCCAGTAGCTTAATTCCAAGAACTGCAGGCTTGTGGAACTCTCTTCCTGCTGACTGTTTTCCTCCTACCTATAATCTTAGTCTTTTCAAGACTAATACCAATACGCACCTCCTGTCTTTGCCATAATCCACATTCGTTCTAGTTAGCTCTTTACATCAAGTGGATTCATGTCTTGTCTGGAGCGATTTCCAAAAAATATTCACGATTTTTCACTTTTTTCTTCTCACATTTTTTTAAATTTTAATTTTTCTTAAGATTAGAAAGAGATATTTTGTTTTTTGGAGAGTTTATACATTATATTTTGGTTATATATGTGTAATGATAGCACAACACCTGAAATGTTTACAAATGAAAGTTTGCTTTTCATCTTTTTGTCTGGATGGACCACAAGAAATGAGTCGCTTCACTCATAAAAAAATACTCGCTGGAATCTGCATTCTATTGTTATATATATATTGTTATTCTATTATTATATATATATATATTGTTACTCTCTTGTTATATATATATTGGTATTCTCTTGTTATATATATATTGGTATTCTCTTGTTATATATATATATATATATTGTTATTTTCTTGTTATATATATATATTGTTATTTTCTTGTTTATATATATATATATATATATATAGTTATTCTATTGTTATATATATATATATATATATTGTTATTCTATTGTTTATATATATATATATTGTTATTCTCTTGTTATATATATATATATTGTTATTCTCTTGTTATATATATATATATTGTTATTCTCTTGTTATATATATATATTGTTATTCTCTTGTTATATATATATATTGTTATTCTATTGTTATATATATATATAAATATAACAATAGAATAACAATATATATGTATATATATTGTTATTCTATTGTTATATATATATATTGTTATTCTATTGTAATATATATATTGTTATTCTATTGTAATATATATATTGTTATTCTCTTGTTTATATATATATATTGTTATTCTCTTGTTTATATATATATATTGTTATTCTCTTGTTTATATATATATATATATTGTTACTCTTTTGTTTATATATATATATATATATTGTTACTCTTTTGTTTATATATATATATATATATTGTTACTCTTTTGTTTATATATATTGTTACTCTATTGTTTATATATATATATATTGTTACTCTATTGTTTATATATATATATATATTGTTACTCTATTGTTTATATATATATATATATATTGTTACTCTATTGTTTATATATATATATATATATTGTTACTCTATTGTTTATATATATATATATATTGTTACTCTATTGTTTATATATATATATATATATTGTTACTCTATTGTTTATATATATATATATATATATATATTGTTACTCTGTTTATATATATATATATATATATATATATATATATTGTTACTCTGTTTATATATATATATATATATATATATATTGTTACTCTATTGTTTATATATATATATATATATATATATTGTTACTCTATTGTTTATATATATATATATATATATTGTTACTCTATTGTTTATATATATATATATATA